>OV816026.1:102842134-103087129 GCA_929113105.1 Agrypnus murinus | reverse complement strand
GTAGACAGAATTTTGAAATAAACTTCTAAACTTTGTATTCATCGTTTTGTCCCGAGCTATCTCAATTTCAAAATCAAGACTACAGCTATGTTGTTTTTCCTTACGGAGCCAATCTTACAAAACAAATAGTTTCTAAAAACGATTTGATTATAACACCCTCTATTAATCTAACCTGACTACTAAAAACTTCTAACTTTAGATGTTTTAAAGATTACATCTTCAGTTTCTACAATTGAATTTCTGTAATAATTAGATTCAGCCACTAATTTTAAAATATCAAGTAAGCTCTATTATATTACAGGTGGTATAATTGTTCATGATTTTACAGTCTATCATCTATAATACTCTAGTCTAGTCTGGTCTGGTCTGGTCTGATCTGGTCTGGTCTGGTCTGGTCTGGTCTGGTCTGGTCTGGTCTAGTCTGGTCTGGTCTGGTCTGGTCTGGTCTAGTCTGGTCTGGTCTGGTCTAGTCTAGTCTTATGAACCCTCTAGAGGTCGAATACAGGCGTATATATTCTGTATATAACCTCTTAGTTAACATAGTATTTTATAAAATAATTAGATATAGTTATATTTACTATCTATTCTTTTAAACTGCTGTTATACTTACCATGTTTACTTTATAGTCGGGTATGTAGTACCATTATTAGTGTATACGAAATGTACTATTTTAATAGATATTATATATATATATATATATATATATATATATATATATATAAGTTATGTATTATGTTTTAAGTAGCGTCGAAACTACTCGTATCAATAAACGTTCTTGTATGAAAGTATGTTGTTTTGTACTTACTCTGCTCCCTACGTTCTGCCCTAAAAATGTATTCGTAGGCTCTAACCTAATCTAACCTAAATTATATTCGTACGCTCTAACCTGTGATGTAATAAAAAACAATAAGGTTACAGATTATTATTAATCATAAGAGTTTACTATAGATACGTTGAATAACCTACAAGAGTATATAGTATAATATTACATATCTGCGTATTTCGAAGCTATTGAAAATGTATGATGTATTGTAAAATAACGTTTAAATATGGCGACGGACTTATTTCTTTTAAACTGACGATGTTTTATTTCTCCAGGCTAAGTCTTCAAGGTTCTCATAACTATAGATATTGTAAGAGGAAATCACGTATCCAGAAACAGCCGTGATCTAAGGTATTAAGTTCCTCTAGTACTTTCGTTCACTGTATTTAGACGCAGATATGTCATATTGTTTACGGTAGGTAGGTAGGTAGGGAGGGAACAAGAATTAAAGCAAATGTAGTAAATATTCATGTTTATATGGTAAGTTTGATAATTTAAAATGTACGGACATCGGTTCCGGGTTACATACACTTAGGATAGAACCTACGATTCATTCTCGAGCATACATATTGCTCCGAGCGCTTACGATTATAACCGAGAACAACCGATTGCGCTGGTCGATCAGTATAAATAGGCGGGGTAGTGTTCCTGTTCCTTCATTAGTCGAAATGGAGCAGCACGCTAACGACGTATGTAAGAAGAATGACTCTGGTCGACAGGATTGCAAAATACAGTGTCCGGTTTGCTTCAAGTCTTTCGCGAGGCCGTTCACTTGCAAGAGACACGTAAAAACCAAGCACGATTCAAACAGAATCAAGTGTTCTAGCTGTGTCAAAACTTTTTCACGTCGTGACCACTTAAAAAGACATATTAAAAGCGTTCACGAATCAATCAAAGTTCGGTGTTCTAATTGCTTCAAATATCTTTCACGCATCGACAGCTATAAAAGGCATTTAAAAAACGTACATAATAACGCAAATGTTGTAAAGACAGCTCTGGTAAAGGAAGCAAATGGACCTACTGATATCGTTGAGACAGAAGAAGAAGAAGAAGATATGACTTCAGCCATGCATTTGGGTATTGATGAATGTGGTTCCTCGTTTACCAACTATGATAGTAACGAAGAGTTGAACAAGGAAAGGGCTATCGGTACAGTTCCAATGAGTCAGTCGTCGGACTTTATACGTATTAGTATTGCTGCGAGGGCATACGACGACTCAGAGACCCGTAGAACTACAACAGTCGTCATAGAAAACAACTTATGATCTATATTCTTGTATTATGTTATGTATACTAAATAAATGTTTGTAAAATAACTTTATATGTTTTATTTATCACGCCCATACTCTGATTTCTTGTCTAACAGGGTGGACTCAGCCATTTTTTTTTGTTTTAAGACTGTTTCTAGCCTAAGGATGTATAGCCCCAGGGTTAATTAATTGAGTTTGACCTGTAGAGCATATTATGTTAGCGTTCAGTTAGTATGGCTTTGATATCCCTAATTGTTATTTACGCCAAACCTGACTACATGTATTGTTAAAGTAAAATTTAGAGGTAATATACAGGAATATATGCGCCTGTATCCGATCTCTAAAATATAAGCCTTTTAAGTCTTTTAAATATTACTTTGTAGAGCTATGTTCAACAGGTATGCGCTAAATATGTTAATGTCAGCATTGTACATAAAATATATATATAGGTCATTTGTTGCACGGAAAATTAAACTTCTCTGTAACGTATATCCTATATTACTTTGTACAACTGCGTTCATCAGGTATGCAATCAGCAGTAGAGTATCATACGTACCTGGTATAATATAACGCTTATCAGTAGGTCCCTCGTTAGGAATTTTAAAAATAATGAAATTTTTATTGAATCAGCTAAATAGATAGTGTACTTATAAGTGAATCTCTAAATAAGGAATGCGTCAACAGAACTCCTGCATTAATATACATAACGTTTCATCGTGTTTTTTCAAAACACATTTCATTGTAAAAGAATAAGAATAATTTCAATTTTATTTATCAGGTGATATACATTATATTATTTTCATATATTAGTATGCAAAGTTATCGTTTCAATAAAAGTAAAATATTTATCTGATTTATTTCTCCAGGTTAAGTCTTCAGGGTTCTCATAACTGTAAATTTTGCAAGAGGTAACTACCCTGTGTTTCAAAGTTATAAAGACCTAAACATATGTTATAGACTTATATTTCGAAGGTATCGAAAATGGGATTATTGTGTAATCAAATGTTTTAATTTTTTTTTTATGTAAATTAAAGAATCATTAGGGTTTTTCTGAAGAAGGTTTTCCTGAAAAATACTATATAAAGTCAACCTAATTATGATTAAATGAGAAAACATATTATTAAGCTGTTCAAAATTCGAATGTCTAGAAAAAAAAGAAAAAAAATGGGTAGCTCTTACTGAATACGCGAAGAATACGTTTTAGGTATGTATTGAGATACATAACATTTCTGTCATATGAATTTGTATACTTCGATCTAGATCCTGCTACCGTATATGTTTAACATAAAAATAAATGAAAACTATAAACTTCTTTTATCGTTTTTATTTATAAAATTTTAATAATAATATTAAATGTTTGCATTGTACGACATACTGATAGGGTAGGTGAATTGCAGGCATTTAGCAGGTCCATGTTTCTAAATGCGGATCCATAGGGTAGAAGAAAAATCAGAAAAAAGTATTAAGCAATGTTCATTGAATAGACTACCTGTTACATTTCATACCTTATTCGTCTCGATGAACATACAGTCAGCATACAGTTGATATCTTTCTGTCTTTACTTTACCTAGGTAAACCAATCCTAGAGACAGAGTTGTATTCGCTATCTTTTGGTTGAGATCGACCACTTTATCTTCAGTAAGTTTGTCGGCGAATCTTTTGGGTAGATATGTTATAGACTTATATTTCGAAGGTATCGAAGATAATTACAAATTAGTATTAATTATACGAGTTAATATCCTACAAAAGTATATAGTAAATTATTACATATCTTCATATTTCGGAGTTGCTGAAATGTATGATATATTGTAAAATAACGTTTAAATAAGAGTTTACTTTAGATGCTACGAATATCTATATGGTGTATAAACAATAAGAACGTATATGTAGAAATCGCTTACAGGGGTAGTAGATATAACGAAAAGGGTTAAAATCTGTTCAAAATTACATTACGTCTAGAAACCTAGAAAATTAGATAATTGTAGCATACGCATGTTAAATGTACCTATTCATTCACCTCGTCTGTAGTAGATATAATGAAAAAGGATAAAAATCTGTAGTATAGGGTTTATGCTTATACTCAGGCTCGCAATCATATGTAGCGTATCGATGCTTACATAGTATAATTATTTTCTCAACGTAGGATATATCGATATTCTTCTAGTTTGATTAAATCCTATAAGTTATATTCATTTCACCCTTTTTTTATTCTGTTAAGACATTTATAATAATCATAGGGAGCCTGGTATGGGCATAAACCGATTGCAACTATTCTTTCACCTCGTCAGTAGTTAGACTCGAATTTTATGATTTCATATATGAAGAATACGTTTAGTGATGCTTGATTTGAATACTACAATCTTGATCACGCGGTTGGAGTGTACTGATACCTCGATTGTATGCATAGAAGTATAATGAGTATCAGTTATCGTATATTCAAATTAGTTGAATATATGTAGTACAACTTTATAGATTCTAGAAAGTTCCTATCAATATTAGAGCAATGAATGTAGACTGATGTGTGTGTTATATAATACCGATTCTCGCATATACGAACTTAGGAGCTAGCTGCTGACTCTGCATGACATTAGATGATTATGATAACGATAGATGATCGTGATAAAGAATGTTGTTATTTATAGCAGTGACTTTATTACAATTCTTACTAGAATATAATTGTATGATATCACATCATGATATACAAAGCAGTCATTCAGAACAGGGTAAGATAATTCGTATGATCTATTAAATTTAAAATAGTAATCTGCTGTTCAGCTTGATTTAATTTTCGTAAATGTCTAAATATTACAAACATACAAACAAAATAGACTTAAGTAAGAAACAAAACGTATACATTACATATCTAAAATTGTACAACATATTGATAGGGTAGGTGAATTGCAGGCATTTAGCAGGCCCGTGTTTCTAACTGCTGATCTATAGGCTAGAAAAATCATAAAAGTATTAGGCAATGTTCATTGAATAGACTCCCTGCTTCATTTCATAACTTATTTGTTTTAATAAATAGACATTAGTCAAACGATGGATATCCTCATGTCTTTACCTTCAATATATAATATATTTATTTATATCTAGTTAATGATATGTGTTGTGATCTTGATTGACTGTTTCTTTTTCCTGTAAGATCCTATAAAAGCCGTAATTAATATTTCTTAATATATATAGTTTAGTTTAATCCGTGTATGTATTTTATTCTTGCATTTTTTATTTCACAATGTATAACTATATACAATTTATTTTAAATCCGTTTTTCAGAAATTTCTAGATTTTAATACAAACAAAATTGATTTAGGCTTCAGGAAATATCCAAACAGATTTACTCAGAATTTACGGTTGTTATTAAATAATAATTAGCCGTCGGCAACTTTTAAAATATTTCGATTAAACCAATAGTCTTTCATGTTTGAATTTTAACTTTCTACACCCGCTAATTGGAAATTCATTAGCAATGGTGAAATCATCGTTACAGAAAATAAATTTTACAATCAAGACGTCATGTTTTTACCTTACCGATCTCATTTTTCATATAAGTTAATGTAGGATAATAATGGTACTACATACCCGACTATAAAGTAATCATGGAAAGTATAACAGCTGTTTAAAAGAATAGATAGATAGTAAATATAACTATATCTAATTATTTTGTACTGATATAAAAAGCCGCGGATCGACTGATGTTACGGGCCTCATGTAGTAATAATATCTGTATATAGTTTTCAAATTGTTATATTTAAGATGTATCAAGAAAAATTTCTGGAGTTTCTTCACGATTGGCTCATATAAGGTTAATAATTGTCTCATCTCAATGACTCATGATAATAATCATAATTGGCTTATAATTTTTGAATCCTAAAGATTTAATATTATTAATGTACAATATTTATCAATATTTTCCGGGAATTATTTTTAAATAAATTGGATTTAATCAAATATACGTGAAAGCATTTTTATAAATAACTCGTATGCAGTAATTTAAAAGACAAGCTCCGTGGTCTCGGGGTTAAGCTATGGACTTGTAAACAGACGTACTTTACGAACCCTGGTTCGAAACTCGTTGGATCCATTAATTTTTATAAAAAGAAAAGTGTAGCAGGTTGCCTATCTACAGGTGTATAGAAATCTACTATACCGATCACAGGACGTTACCGATAGATGGCAGTAGCAGTACTAAAAATTCAAATCCAAGGGCGGGAAATAATGACAAGTTGGAAATGACAAGCGAGAGCGAGAGAGAGAGAGAGAGAGAGAGAGAGAGCCAGAGCGAAAGCCGAGCGAGAGAGAGGGCCAGAACCAAGCGAGAGCGAGAGAGAGGGCCTGAACCAAGTGAGAGCGAGAGAGAGGGCCAGAGCAAGAGCGAGAGAGAGGGTCAGAGCGAGAGCGAGAGAGAGGGCCAGAGCAAGAGCGAGAGAGAGGGTCAGAGCCAAGCGAGAGCGAGAGAGAGGGCCTGAACCAAGCGAGAGCGAGAGAGAGGGCCAGAGCCAAGCGAGAGAGAGGGCCTGAACCAAGCGAGAGCGAGAGAGAGGAATCTACTATACCGTTGACATGACGTCACCGATAGATGGCAGTAGCAGTACTAAAAATTCAAATCCAAGGGCGGGAAATCTAAGATGACAAATTGAAAATGATAGATACAAAATGGCGGATATGTAAATGACATTCAAAATTGACAGATTCAAAATGACATTTCAAAATGGCTATTCAAAATGGCGATTCAAAATGGCGATTCAAAATGGCGATTCAAAATGGCTATTCAAAATGGCGATCCAAAATGGCGTGTCAAAATGGCTATGCAAAATGGCGATTCAAAATGGCTATTCAAAATGGCGATCCAAGATGGCGATTCAAAATGGCGATTCAAAATGGCTATTCAAAATGGCGATTCAAAATGGCTATTCAAAATGGCGATTCAAAATGGCGATTCAAAATGGCGTCGACCAATCAGAAGCAAGGGGAGGAGCTACAGGAGTAGGGATAGCCAATCAGAGAGCAGTAGGCGTGGCCAAAAAAAGGAGTGGGAGGCATCTCAATGGGTGGAATACCTACTATAAGTATGACGAAGAAACTTCCGAAGACGAATTAGAACGGGAATTTGAAAATTTTCAGTTAGAAGCCTCGGAAATAACACAGAAACAATAGGAGAAATTCATGAATATTTAATTTACGGTAGTCTACCATACATTGAATTAGAAAATCCCAAATTAAAAATTTTAATAGATACCGGAGCAACAAGTTCCATAATGAACCCTGAAGTAGCTCATAGATATTTTAAAAATAATATTTTCAAAGAAGACTTTACGCTAACATCAATAAACGCAATATCCAAATATGAGGAATGTGTATCAGTCGATTTACTTGAAAAACAACAATCAATTAAATTTCATTTAGCAAAATTTCATAATGAATTAGATGCACTATTAGGATCAGAAAGTTTTATAAAAATGAAAGCACAAATAGATTATAGAAAAGGCATTATCGTCTTAAATAACAAACAATATGAATTAAAAAATTACATGTCAGAAAGTCAAAGAATACTTAACAAACAACAATGTAAACAACTAAGAGGATCAAAACAAATCAAGGTTAGAGACATAAATGAATTAAAATCAGAATTTAGAAATGCAGCAATATTTAATACTAAAATAAAAAAAGGAACAGTACTAGTCCCAGTTCAACGAGTAGAAAACATAATAATACCAGAAACTATAACAACAGTGAACAATTATCAATGTGAAGTCCCTTATCAAGAAATTGTAAGTGATCAAAAATTGAATATCACACCAAAATTAATTAAAGCACAAAATATTGACGAAACTCAAGTAGATATTTGTAATGTACAATTAACTACAGTTCCAATAAAGCAACAATCTTTAAATAAAAAATTTGTAGATCTGAAGCACTTAGATGTATTTAAACAAAATAAAATACAAAATTTATGCAATCAGTACAATGAAATATTTTACAAAGAAGAAGATATTTTAACTTTCAGTAATGTCACTAAACATAAAATCCCTGTAAACTCTAATGTCCCGATTTTTACGAAACCATATAGATTCCCATATGCACAAAGAAAAGATTTAGAGGAACAAGTATTAGATTTAAAAAAACAAAATATTATAGAGGAAAGCGAATCACCCTATAGTTCACCAGTATTCTTAGTTCCTAAGAAACCAGATAAAAATAATAAGATAAATTATAGAATGGTAGTAGACTTTAGAAAATTAAATCAGATTACTATAGAAGACAAATACCCAATTCCGAATATTAGTAATATTTTAGATTTGTTAGGAAATTCTAAGTATTTTTCCAAATTAGATTTAAAAAGCGGTTATTATCAAATTGAAATAGAACCGGAAGATCGACATAAAACAGCTTTTTCAACTAGTGAAGGACATTTTCAGTTTTTACGTATGCCTTTTGGATTGAAAAACGCACCAGCATGTTTTGCAAGAGTTATGAATAACATATTAAGTGGTTTACTAGATAAGATTTGTTTGGTTTATCTTGACGATATAATAATTTTTGGAAAAAATTTAGAAGAACATTTAAGAAATTTAGAAGAAGTTTTTAAACGATTACAAAAATATAAATTTAAAGTTCAATTAGAAAAATCAGAATTTTGTTTAACAGAAATTGAATATTTAGGACATCTAATAACAACAGATGGAATTAAACCAAATCCTAAATTAGTAGAGAAAATAAAAGAAATTTCTTTACCAACAACCATGAAACAAATTAAATCATTTTTAGGACTTACCGGATATTATCGTAAATTTGTTAAAAATTACGCAACTATAACTAAACCTTTGACGAGTTGTTTAAAAAAGAACGCTAAAATCAAACATACTCAAGAATTCATTAACGCTTTTGAACGGAGGTTACGAGTTGGGTGCCGGGCCAGGCAGGTAACACGGGCTGTGTTACGACTTGGGTGCGGGAAGGTTACGAGTTGGGTGCCGAAGTAATCACGTGTCGAATAAACTGATTATAGATCAGTGATACTTGTAATAATGATAATCTAGATGCTGCAATGATAGTAGTATTTAGGCTATTTGCAATATTGAACTGCACATTTTACATACATCGTTTCTTAATAAAATTTGACATTTACAGTCTTACAGGATGCATTATTGTCCAGAGCAGAGTGTAATTAAATATTAAAATAAAATACTTTTACTAAAATAATCAGAAGAATTTTTGGACTTTACTTAAAATAATATAAATTCACATATTGATGAGTTAGTTAAAAAAGACAAACATTACAAAATAAGATCAAGTTAATTTTTACTATTTTAACATCCGCAATTGTTAACTTTTCTTCTGCTCTGTTAGATCTTACATCTCAATTCTTCACTAAAAAGCTTCATTGGGCGTTCTGTTATGTCCTCCATAGCTTTTCTCTTCAACTTTCCTAATAGGTTACTAATGGCATGGGGGATTCCGGATTATCGGCCGCACCCAACTCGCATATGACCCTTTTTTATTGACTAGGTAAAATGTAATTAGTGGCACCCAACTCGCATCTTTCCCTTTTGAAAATATTAAGAGAACAATAATTAATCCACCAATTCTTATTTATCCAGATTTTACAAAACCCTTTAATGTAACAACGGATGCCTCTAATGTAGGTGTAGGCGCAATTTTGTCACAAGGAAATATTGGAAAAGACAAACCAATAATGTTCATTAGCAAAACTTTAAATTCAGAACAACAAAATTATTCTACAATTGAAAAGGAATGTTATTCAATTATCTGGGCAATAAAAATTTTTTAGTTCTTATATTTATGGACAAAAATTTAATGTTATTACAGACCACAAACCTTTACAATGGTTATTCAATATGAAAGAACCAAATTCAAAATTAAATAGATGGCGATTACAGTTATACGAATTTGATTATGAAGTTCATTATAAAAAAGGAAAACAAAATCATAATGCAGACTTTTTATCGCGTCTTGAAACGTATCCTATAGAAACAGAAAATGTTGATGATTTATTATCTTTATTCAATAATCCGGGTGATATTAGTTTGAGAGAAACGGAAGATTTTGAAGAATTAGATAGTTTATTAGGTGAATCAAAAGAAAATAAAATATTACCTCAATCAAGTAATTTACCAAAGCAAACCAAAATCAAAATTTTATCAGATATACAAATCAAACCTCCTTTAATACCAGAGAAAAAAGAAACAGTTATACGTTAAAATTTATCAAATATTAGTCAACATTCGCAGAACGAAAATATAAATGCAGTTTTAGAAATTACGGAAAAACCCCTAAATCAGTATAAAAATCAATTTGTATTTACTTTTCAATATTACGAGAGAAAACTATATAAATGAAATAACTAATATATTACAAAGTTATATTGACCCTAATGTAATAAATTGTATTAATGCCAAACCTCCTGAATTATACGAAGACATTGCTTTGATAGTGAATCGTATATTTGACAATAAAATTAAAGTAGTTTTTACACATATCATTTTAAAAGATATTTTACAGGAAGCGGAACAACAATTTATACTTAGAGAAAATCATAGTCCAATACATCGCGGAGCACAGGAATAATATAATGAAATTATTAGAAAATATTATTGGCCTAATCTTCATAAACACTGTCAAAAATTGGTAGATGAATGTGATATATGCCAAAAGTCAAAATATGAACGACATCCTAAACAATACCCTTTACAACTAACTCAGGTACCCAAAGAGCCTTTTGAACTAGTTTATATGGATATATTCTCGATAAACAATCGAAAATTCGTAACAGCAATTGATAGTTTTACTAAATATTGTATGTATCAAGAAATTACATCTCAAAATAGCCCAGATATTTTAGACGCATGTATTAAACTATTTGCTCATTATAAACTTCCTCAAAGAATAATAACAGATAATCAGTTTAATGTAAGTTTAATTAAAGATTGGTTTAAAATGCATAAAGTAGATCATCACCTAGTTACTCCTTTACACCCTAACAGCAACGGTCCTATAGAAAGAGTACACGGCACATTAATTGAAATCATAAGAACTATAATAGATTCAAAAGAAAAGGTTTTATCAATAAATGCATTCGAAAACGCAGTAATAATTTATAATAGAACAATACACTCAGTAACTAAATATAAACCAATAGAATTACTTTTTGGTCATTTAGAAACTAAGGATTTGTTAGAAATATTTGATGAGAATTATTATCATGAATATACTAGCAAATTGTATAATAAGATTAAGAAATTATATGAATTAGTTAGAAAACATGAAATAGATAATAAAGAAAAAATAATCAATTATCAAAATGCACGTAGAGAACCATTTACAGATATTCCTTCAGAAATCCCAGTGTATGTAAAACAATTACCTCGAGATAAAAAAGCAGTTAGGTATAAAAAAGAAATAGTAAAAGAAAATTTAGAAAATAAAATTAAAACACAGACAGGGAAAATTTATCACAAACAAGAATTAAAACCTATTAGAAAATCACAATTAACAAATTAAATTGTTTCAGATGAAGCATTACCACTTTCTAATTTTAATCATCCTTATGATAACTGAAAGTCAACAACAGACAAGTAAAATTGAATTTAAGAAATTACAAGAAAATCCAGGAATATTACCTTTTAAAATGGGAGATGCGCGAATACAAAGGACTCAGCACACTTTCATACATCATTATCCTTTAACACCTTTCAAAAATCATTTGAATGAAATATATGAATGTTTAAAGCAATTAAAAGACAAGAAAAAGATATGCTAGATCACAATTCTAAAAGCGATCTTATTGTTGAATTAACAATAATGGAACATCAATTAGAACATCTTAAAGGTGACATGTTAACAATACATCCTGACATATTCGTTGAAAATGCCAATAAGTCAAAACGTGGTTTAATCAGTGGTAAACAATTATCGTTAAATAAAGAATTAATGAAAGAAAACGTTAAACTTTTCCAAAATATAACTGACAATTTCAAAGTATTGAACGAAACAATACGATTGGTTAAAGTACAACAGTTGAAACATACCATAACACTAATGAGATTAAATATAATGGAATTCCAAAGATTGATCCAAAATATACAAACAGCACCGAGTTTTGCACAACTAAATATCTTGCATTTAAGTATTATTACAGAGAATCAGATTAGATTAATGAAACTAGAACTTTCAAAATTTTATTCAGAACATGAATTCTATTCTAAGGATAATATTCTTTTAGAAAGAACCATTAACGTCGATTTTTATATTACAGCAGATCATATAGTATTTTTACTACACGTACCAATCTTGGATGTAAATCAATTTACACTTTATCACATGTATTCCGTACCAACACCTATAAACACTGTAATTATTTCACCAACACCTTACATTGCTTTAACAGAAAACAAAATTTATTATTTAAAAAATAAATGTACGTTTTTACAAAATCAATTCTTTTGTTCGAATCTAGAAATTGAAAAGAATTATCAAGAAGATAAATGTATCAAAAATTTATTACAGGTTAAAACTAATATCGAGTGTACAAATGTAAACACTAATATTAGCGAAATATTAATAGAAAACATAAACGATGAAAATTACATTTTAATATTACCAACAAAAACTTTAATTCATGAAAAATGTGGACATGAAGAAGTACATGAATTACAAGGTGTTTATTTTGTTCGAGTACCTTATTCTTGTTTTTTTATGGCAAAAGATTTTTATTATGTAAACTTAGCAACAGCATTACCTGAAGAACCAGTGTATTTACCGATGATTATACAACCTCGTTCACATATTAGTCCTATACAATTTAACTTAAAATCAATTAAATTAGATCAGTTATCTAAATTAACATTAGAATTAGATAAATCTAATGGAATAGAACTTGGCCTTCGAGGAGCAAGTATTCAAAATATAATGTATTATATAATAATTGTAATTATAATTATACTAGTAGTGTATTATTTATATTCAAAAAGGTTATTATGCAACTCAACTCACTTTAAAAAAGTTTTTCGAAAACAAGAAATAACTACAGATGAAAATGAAAATCAACAAGAAACTAAAGAATTACCAAATCTTAGTATTGTATCTTAATTGTATCAATATAAATTGCATTTATGAAATTATTTATTTTCAATGATATAATTTCATCTTAAAAGGGGAGGAGTCATAATACTTAAAATAGTGATAATAGTGTGGTTAACCTTTTGTATTAGTAAGAATAACTATCATTATAATATTAATCATTGATAACAAGTATATCCTGTATAAGTAATAAGTAATAACAAAACCGCCCAAAATCCAACATTGTCATACTGATAAGCAAATTTAATAAATAGAACTGCAATTGAATTATTTAGTTAGTTATTAGTTAACAGTTAAGAATTAACATAGTTTATATTCGATGTAATAATAGTACAAAGTTACTAATTGTCTAATTGTGAGACATATACTTTATAAATAAAGAAATAAATAAATAATTAAAATAATTTGTTAACATTAACTCCGTATCTTTTCAATAAAATAGTTTTTAAAAAGACTATTTGAAGATTCGTCAACTTAATTGATGTGTGTCATTAGGATTAAATTTAATTTAGGAATTTATTTTTCTGTTATCATTCATAATTCTTTAAAGAGTAGTTTGTATCTAGGTTTAGGTAGATGAATTTATGAAGAAAATTAAATTCTTTTCTTGTATAATAGTTATTTATGATATAAGTGTTAAAAATAAGATTTTATTTTGTGAGTGGAGATGATTGAAAAACGAGCGTAGCAAGTTTTTCAACTCCACGAACAAAATAGAATCACTTTTAACAAGCATATCATACATAATTTTTTATAAAACTCTACTTGCAACGTGACTTCAAAGAAAACAAGAATTTTTACTTTTAACACTAGTGTTAAAAGTGACCTGTACTTTTAACACTAGTGTTTAAAATTATTTTTTTACTAGTGTTAAAAATATTTCTAACACGCTACGTTATAAAATTCAATTTTTAATCATGGTAGCTGGAATTAAAAATGTCATTTTTAACGTCAGTTGTATAAAAAATACATTGTTTTTAAATACTGAATATCCGACAAATACTCAGTGTGGTACTGTAAATAATATACAGCGCGTTCGTAAAATTCGGAATAAATTCGATAAAACCGTAAGTATTAATTTTTGGGAAAAATCCTAGCACAGGTCAACTTTGCTTTTAAAAAGTGCATATTCTTCAGTACATTACTTAAGTTAGCAGCTTTTCATCTTCTAGTAATAATGTCATCAATAATCTAATAGTACATTATGATACAAGAATTAAAAATGATGTTTTATTTTGTAAGGGAGGTTTGCGGAACGAGTGAAACGAGTGGAGCATCCCTTCGAATTACATCCGCGGTGTGTTCAAGATTTTATCGATTTTGGCCTATTTTGAACCTTTTGGACCAAAAGTTTTCAGGTTGTCATACTGACATTTTGATTCTGTACGGTAAAATTGACAATTTGGGAGGGTAAATTGACAAATCGGGATGGTTAAATTTCATAACATTACTACTTTTGTTTAACAACAGGCAATAAGGTTATGCCATAGCTACCAGCCTATTTTTTGTATGTAACGTAGGTATTAACTGACCAAAAGCGATAAAATATTTTATTCCATTTTGACAGTTTAAAGTGACATTATTACCTCCATAACAACCGTCATAAGCGGTCCATGATTCACTAGTAAAATCAAAGCGTTTTAATTCGCTAAGTGACTGGTTTGCCCTGAAAATGTGCTTTGCAGTCTACATGTTTTTTCTAGATTGTAATTAATGAGTGAGTTGAATATTTTTTATTTTTTATTCGGAATTTTGTCAAAATTGAATAAAAACATGATGACGTAAATTAAACATTAGTATTCACTCAGATATGATCCCACTCGCACTGCGTGCTCGTGCGTTCAACGTCTTTACATGAATAAACGTATGTTTAATTCACTTGGTGTATAATATTTATAATTTACTTTCTGTAAACTGGCCCTAAGTGTGTTAGTTTACCAATTAAACATTAAAAAATCAGAATCAAGTTATAATTTTAAAGTTTATATTCTTCATCTTTGTGATAAATCCATCACAATTAACTGCTTGCTGTTCTGTGGCACAAACACTGTTGCCCAGTGAAATTTGTCCGTTGCTGAGACGTTAATTTAGACAGATAATAATTACCGATCAGCGAGTGCTGAAAACGTCTTTCCTTCCCAAGTGTCTGGATACTTCGCGGATCCATATCCATCGCTTTAATCTCATTGTAATAAAGAGCGGTAAGTGTTGCTGATCTAATATGTGAAGCATCATGAAGCACTAATGAAGCACTAACGATTCCGGGGCCTCCGGATGTTTGTGTTTACAAAATGTCTACCTTCTTTAAGGACCCCTTGCTTTAATACCATTGTATAGAAAAACGGTAAGTGTTGCTGATATAATATGTGAAGCACTATGAAACACGATGAAGCACTAACGAAGCACTAACGATTCCGGGGGCTCCGGATGTTTGTGCTTCCAAAGTGTCTGCCTTCTTCACGGACCCCTCGCTTTAATACCATATTACAGAAAACCGGTAAGTGTTGCTGATAAGTTGTGAAGCACTATAAAGCACTAACGATTCTGGGGCCTCCGGATGTTTATGCTGCCAAAGTGTCTGCCTACTTCACGGACCCCTCGCTTTAATCTTATTGTAATCAAAAGTGGTAATTGTTACTGATCTAATATGTGAAGCAAAGTGTCTGCCTACTTCACGGATCCCTCGCTTTAATACCATTCCATAGAAAAAATGGTAAGTGTTGCTGATCTAATATGTGAAGCACTAATGAAGCACTAACGATTCCGGGATTTCCGGATGTTTGTGCTTTCAAAGTATTTGCCTACTTCACGGACCCCTCGCTTTAATACCATTTTACAGAAAACCGATAAGTGTTGCTGATATAAGTTGTGAAGCACTATGAAGCACTAACGATTCCGGGGGCTCCAGACGTTTGTGCTTCCAAAGTGTCTGCCTACTTCACGGACTCGCCGCTTTAATCTCACTTTAAGCACAAACGGCAACTTTTGTAGATGTAAGATGTGAAGCACTAGGAAGCACTAACGAAGCACTAACGCTTGGCATAAAAACATTTAACTTTGAAAATAAGTTGCCTGTTAGTGTGAAGTAGGCAGGCACTTTCTTTTATCTCATTATAAGCCAAACGGCAACTCTTGCTGATGTAAGATGTAAAGCACTATGAAGCACTAACGCTTGACATAAAAATTTCGAATTTTACAAATAAGTTTCCTGCTAGCGTGAAGTGGGCAGGCACTTTCTTTAATCCCATTTTAAACAAAAACGGTAAGTGTTGCTGTTATAATTTGTGAAGCACTATGAAGCACTAACGATTCCTGGGGCTCCTTGTGCTTCCAAAGTGTTTGCCTACTTCACGGACCCCCAAAGGTGATGCATGTGAATCTGTGAACAACAAGGTAAGCTCATTTTATTCCTTCTGCATCCAAGTCATACAATATGATTTCTGTATTTTTTTACGAAAAGTTGTTGTGAAAAATATGGAATATTAGATATTCATCGATATTTGAGCAGATTTTTCTGCTGTTGTTCTTATGAAAACAGCCAACATACCATGTGTACAATTGTACACAAAATTACTCAATTCCAAATTTTGCAAATGTTATATTTGTCTATTTCTTTTACAGAAATCCGTTGATAATGTCTTCTCATAAAGGCCTAACAGAAGCTGAACTCCTTGAGGAGTTAGAAAAAGGTTTGTCCGATTTTGAATGGTTAGGTAGCGACGAAGATAATTCAGATGATGATGTACCCTTGGTATAATTTCGAGGTCGAGGTCGAGTTGGCGCTCCAATAGAAGATCCGATTGAGGAAAACAATGATGTGGATGGAGAGACCAATGAAGAATTCGAGGAAGCTATGAAAACAGATGATGGAAATTTTTACACGGACTTGTATGATGAATCCTTATCGACAAAAAAGGGTAGTATTCAATGGATGAAAGACATCCAGTATATATCGAGAGAATTGCCTCTAATGAAATCGCGTTCGTCAACTGAAAGTACTGAAAGCCTCACTGAAGAGTTTCCAATAAATTATTTCCTGAGGTATATTCCAGAACATTTTTTGGAAGAAATGGCCGAGAAAACAAACATGTTCGCTTTGCAAAATAATATCAATTCCACACCTACCAATCTGAAGGAAATCAAAAGTTTCATTGGTCTTCATATTATTGCCGGGTGTTTGAAGCTTCCAAGGTTGCGTATGTATTGGAATCGAAGCTTGAAAGTAGATATTTTCACAAAAACAATGTCGATAAATAGATTTTTCAAGCTAAGAACCACTTTACACTGTGTCAATAATTTGACAGACAAAAATGATAAGTTGTGGAAGGTTCGTCCTATTTTCAATTCTTTACTGCGTAGATGCCAACAGCTTGAAGTTGAAAGAAATGTTTGTGTGTATGAGCAAATTATGCCATTCAAGGGAAGATCTACAATCAAACAGTACATCAAATCGAAACCGCATCCATGGGGCATCAAACTGTTTCTTTTATGTGGTGAAAGCGGCCTAACATACAATTTTATAATTTATCAAGGCAAAACTACCGAGATAAATGGGGATTGGATGAAAGGGTTTGGCCAAGGAGCTTCAGTAGTGTTACATTTCACAAATTCGTTAGAATCTGGCAAACATGTAATATATTGTGATAATTATTTCATGAGTTATCACCTCATCGAGCTAATGAACCAAAGATCACTACATATAGCAGGTACTGCAAGATTGAATAGGTTTCAGAAACCTCCATTTGCACCGGAAAAACTTTTTCAAAAGAATGAGAGAGGAACATGTGAACAGATCGTTTCTAAGGATGGAATTGTTTTGGTACGATGGCTAGATAATAAGCCGGTTGTGTTAGCTTCGAATTTTGTTGGAATTGGAGAATGTGATTCAGTGAAACGATGGGACAAACAGAGCAAACAATTCATTGAGGTAACTCGACCTGAGTTGATAAAAAAATATAATAAATCAATGGGGGGAGTTGATATAGCCGATGACCTCATATCATAGTATAGAACCAAGGGCGTATTTAGGAGGGTGCTTTTGGGGCAAAAGCACCCCCCAAGACTTTATATTGGTATTTTTAAGTTTTATTCAGATAATGAACAGAACAATTATTAAGAAAACCCATATTCTATCATTCATAATTTCTCTAACTCCTTTTTACAGTTTTACCTATAAAAATGGTGAGAAACTCCAGATGTCGGTAATGACTTTTTGAATATAATTAAATAGTACTTTACTTAAGAAATACCAGGTAGGTATGTAATCCCCTTATACAATGCCTTATGTACTCAGTTAACCTAAACCCTTTATAATATTTATAGACAAGTTGTAAATTTATTGGTTTTGCATGAATACCTGTACTCTCTCTCTTTGCCAGTTTTCCAGTTATTTCTAATGTTGCCCTGGGAATCTTCTAAGAATTTTAAATTTGCAAATTTCAAGTTTGAGAGAGTAAAGTTGAGTTCACTTTACTTCTTTCATTAAATATGGTAGTGATAATAGTGTACTGTAAAAAGTAGCAGTTCATAAAACAGTAGACATAGTGAGAAGTTTTCTTGTTATCTAATGTTATTGTGTGGTCGGTGGTGCCGCTTAAAGTGGATTAATGTGAAAGACAAAACGCTAAGTGCATGCTGAAGATTAGTTTCGAATATCTTGCTACATACTACGAATATCTTGAATACATACCATTTCTGGATCAGGTCATTGCTCAAATGAATGATCGCTTTAGAAAACATAAAAACATTTTAAAATCATTCTCATGCCTTATTCCTTCTAATATAGAGCACAATAATTATAATTCTCAAGTTTAAGAATTTCTGCACCTGTCGGAATTTCATAGAACAGATATTGATTTTAATGAGAAAATTCTTAAATCAGAATATAAGCTAGGGGTTAAAGAATATCAAGATTTAGAAACGAAACCTACAACAATCATTGTTACTTTATGAATAATCTGATCCTATCATCTACAAAAACATCAACACTCTTCTTTGGATTTTAGCAACTTTGCCTGTAACATCTAGCACTCTAGATCAATCATTTTTCATCTCTTAAATATATCAAATCATATTTACGGAACTCTATGAAGGAAGAAAGATTAAATGTATTGCATTTATTATATATCCATTAGGGCGTTCCTGTTAATGCTAAAGAAATTCTTGATGAATTACACAAGAAAAGTAGACGAATGATATCGTGTTGTAATTAGTGCTTTTCAATGCGTGTTCAATGGTACCTTGGTTTGCGAGCATAATTCGTTCCGGACATGTGCTCGTCTTGCAAAACACTCGCAAACCAAGGTTTTACTGTATGTATTTTAATTTTTATATATTGTTATATGTATTTTATTATATATCTTTATAAATAAATTCGCCAGTACCACATGAAGACCAATCATACTGAAAAAAATGATGGGAAATAATTAGTAAAGTTTGTAAGTTAATCTTGCACAAAATTTTATTTTGAGAATATCTGTTTGCCTTAAAGCAATTGTCGTGGAAATTTATAACTGTATTCTATCTACGTACCATCAGTTATTTTTGGTACTTATAATTTATTTTATAAAAAAAATCTTCAGCAATTTGCAGTGTGGTTTTTGAATGTTGTATATCCATTCATTCAAATTAATAAATATTAAATCGTTACAAGAAAGTCAGTGTGAACAATTTAAGTTAAAAAGTATCCTTCATCAAATACTGAAAACAACAAGCACCCCCACAAGTTAGACTTCTGGATACGCCACTGTATAGAACAAACCTCGCTCGAAGAAGTGGACCATTCGCATGATTTTTCATGCAGTGGATATGGCGCTCGTCAATTCATGGCTGGAATATAAAAAAATTTGAAATATTTAGATACTCCTAAGAAAATTTTAGATCTTTTACACTTAGTAGGCAGTAGGAGAAACACTTAATGGAGAAGCCACAACATACTGCAGAAACCTTACCAGTTCGTTGCAAACGAATTGGTTGTTCAGGAAAATCAAGGTGGATGTGTTCAAAATGCAATGTTCGTTTTTGCCTGCAAAAGGAAAGAAATTACTTCATCAGCTTCCACCAGTGATCATATACTTTCATTCCACATTCTGTAGTTAATTTCAGTAATTCAGTAAATCGTGACTGAAAGGATTAAGTTGGCATTTGTACTAATTCAATTTACATTAACCGCTGGGTATACTACGGCAACAAACGAACGCAAGTTCAGTATTTTAAAATTAATCAAAAATGATATTAGGTCTAGAATGGGCGATGAACGTTTACGAGATCTATTGGTTATTAAAAGTGAAAAAGACATTACAGACTCGCGTTGTTTGGAATCAGTATGTAAACCTTGGAGCATATTAAAAAATAGAATAGTTCGTTTAAAATAAAATAAGATTATGTAAAATACTAGATGTACCTATGCATGTATTCATATAATGTTCGGTACAAATAAAAATATTTTCTTACTCGTAGTTGGTATTTTCATCGTAATAAGTTGGCAATTTTAAGGTTAGCCCCCCACCCCAAAAATACTCTTTCGGTTCGTCCCTGCACCTGAATATCCATCGAGAAATATTTGTAGATCCTGATAATGTCATTTCAGTTTTGCAACAAGGGACGAGACGTCTTAATTTTGTTTTATAAATTCGTGTATGTCCGATTGCATTATAAAGTACTGTTTATTGTATTGTTTTGCGGCAGTGAACTGGCTTATTATTGTACTCGTAAAATAAGGTGGTAGTAGTAAAATAAAATATATAGTAGTAAAATAAAGTATGACAACTGTATATTACATGTCAGATTTTCTTCTTTCAACAGTAAATGTCAAATTTATAAACTGATTTTTTTGATAATTAGCCAATTTTAGAAATCGAACATAAAGCTTTGTATGCAACTCTTACATAATCGGACCTTATAGACTCGCCTTTTTATAGGCCTTGCTAGCTCGGCCATAAACTGGGCTTGTCTATAAAGTCCTACATTATGTACTTGTATCCGTATCTGTATATACGGGTCTTCATAATTGATCGGAACCCACGTGACCAAATTTTAATTTGCCGCGTTAAATTTATTACATTTATGTTGGCAGAAGGAAAAATTTCCCTACTAAAATGTGTAAATAGTTGTCAGTAGCTGTGAGTTAATCATTAGCGTCGGTTATTGAATTTGCGTGTTTTCTAATTTTCTTGCGTTTATTATCGTTGTAGTTGTTAAAAATATGATTTTGTATTAGTTTATTATTAGTTCTGAAATGTACTATAAACAAACTATATAAGTTGGTACCAATGAAATGTAAACAATATATAATTTTTCTTCTTGAAAATATGCAGATTTATGAATTATAAATATGTTGATAAATGATGAAATAAAGTTATATTAAAGAGAAGAGTTGTTTAATAAAAGAATTAAAAGTGATATTTTAACATGGTAGCAGAGCGTGGTTTGAAGATTGAAGGAAATTAAAAGTTGACGTATAAAAATAAGTATACCTAACCTAAAAAGTAGCGTGAAACAAAATAATGGCAAACGATAAAAAGGAAGATTTTATGTTACAAGTTTTTGATGGTACACATTATGACAAATGGAGATTTAGATTAAATCTGTTCCTAGAAATGAAAGAATGCAAAGAAGCTATTTTATATGAAAGTAGACCAGATAAAATTGAAGAAGAAGCATGGAAGAAAAAAGAAATTAGAGCAAAAAATTATATAGTGAATGGAATCACAAACACACAATTAGAATTAATAATATCTGAAGTCTCAGCGAAAAAAATGATTGATAAGTTTGATGAAATTTATTTAGTAAGAAACAGTGCGATAAAGTTGCTATGTAAACGAAAATTGCTAGAATTAAAAATGAAAGAAAATGAAGATCCTACTGTATTTTTTAACATATTTGAAAAGCATGTAAACGAATTGAAAAATGCTGGAGAAACTATAAGTAGTGATGACAAGTTAAATTATTTTTTGCTATCTCTCCCAGAAAATCTGTCACATATAGTTGACATAGTTGATGCTTTACCTCAAAAAGAAAAATCAGTTGAATATGTAAAATCGAAGTTAATGCTGGAATTTCAAAAACGAGAAAGTAGTATCAAGAATAATTATCAAGCGTTCAACTCCCATGTGCGAAGATATGCTAAAAGTGTTAATTCTGAAAATCATAATTATAATCAGCAACAAAATAAACAATTTAATTCAAGGAATTCCATGAAGAAATGTTTCCGATGTAATAAGCTAGGGCATACCCAGTATTATTGCCGAAGTAATAGACAAGGTGGTTTTTCAAGAAATTATAATAAAAAAGCTGGAAGTTCAATGGCTTTCAAAGCTGAGAGCAACTCATTCAATGTTGAGGTATCGTCAACAACAGTAGAGACGCAGAAAGAAGGTAACGATAAAAGAAGATCTCACGTGGTTGTTAGACAGTGGATGTTCAGATCATATCGTAAACTCAGATAAGTACTTTACAGAATATATTAATTTAAAAGATCCTGTTAACATTAAAGTAGGTGATGGTTTTTCATTAGAATCCTGTAAAATAGGTAATATTGTTCTTCATTTTAATGTTGCTAACAAATATATAAAAACTAAAATCAAAAATGTATAGGGGAATTGTGCCCGAGATGGCATACCGCCTGAGATGGCATAGTGTATATTTTTCTTGTACAAATTCAAATTACCCGCTTAAGCGGTACATCACGTGACATCAGTTGGCTGCGAATGTGCATAGTGCTGATTGCATAGGATTCTGTCAGTTTTTTATGAATTTTGGGAAGCTTTTTTCAATTACGAGGTAAGAAAGTTTTTCATATTAGACCATACTGTTTGTATTTATTGATTTGTTGCTCCATATATTATAGTTTTGAAATATAACCTCACATTATACATTCTTAAGTTGTAATTTGTCATCACTGGACAAGGTTTCTTTTAATACGGTACAGTCAACAAAACATATTTTGTGTGTTGGAGAATATTCGGGCGAGTCGGCATATAGTGCATTAGCCCGAGACGGCATACTATGCCATCTCGCCCTGAATTTGAAGATATAAAAATGTAACATTCAAATCTATTCTTAAAGTCATTCATTATTTAATATCTTCTATTTATTTGATATTTGTTTTAGTAAGAATGGTTGGAAATTATCAAAGGAAAAGCAATCGCCAAAATTGGAGTGAAAATAATATGAAAGCGGCTATAAAAGCTGTTGAAAACAGAGAAATGGGTTGGCTACGTGCCTCGAAGGAATTTGGGGTACCTTTTGGAACATTAAGAAGACGAGCTAGTAACGTAAAAGGTAATACGTTTGCTATTGGTTTTAAGAAAGGTTATATGGGTGGCAAGAGGACCACTTTTTTGGCCGAGCAAGAACAAGAGCTGGTGGAACATGTTAAAAATCTAGAAATAAGATTTTTCGGAATGACAACACTTGAGTTGCGTAAATTAGCTTACCAATGGGCTGAAATAAATAACATTCCTCACACTTTTAATAGGGAGAAAGAAGAAGCTGGGTGGGACTGGCTGAAGGGCTTTTTAACTCGTCATCCTACATTGTCCCTTAGAACTCCTGAGTCAACTTCGGCGGCAAGAGCACGTGCTTTTAATAAACCGCAGATTAAAAAATACTTCAATTTATTATCTCAGGCCATGGAAGACATAGGGTTTAACTGTACAAAAATATTTAACATGGACGAAAGTGGTCTCTCTACGGTGCCCTCCAAAAATTCTAAAATTATAGCCTGTAGAGGGAAAAAGCAAGTGGGTGTGCTGACTAGCGCCGAACGTGGACAGCACCTTACCGTAGTTTGTAGTTTCAGCGCTGCTGGAGTATATGTTCCACCAGCACTCATATATCCAAGGAAAAATATGAAGAAAGAGTTGATGGACAATGCTCCCCCTGGTGCAGTTGCATTTACCCAACCACACGGCTGGATGGACAAGGACGTATTTGTAAAATGGTTACATCATTTTGTAAAACACGTCAAACCCACAAAACAAGATAGAGTCTTGTTATTGTTGGATGGTCATATAAGTCACAAAAGTCTCGAGGCACAAGAATTTGCTAAAGCCAATGGAATTATTCTCTTTTGTTTCCCGCCGCACTGTACCCATCGGGTACAGCCTCTTGATGTCTCGTTTTTTGGACCGCTTACCACCTACTATAATCAAGAATTAAATTTGTGGTTGAAAACCCATCCCGGAAGAACTGTAACGCATTATCAAGTGGCTGAGTTGTTTAAAAATGCATACCAGAAGGCAGCAACACTATCAAATGCTGAAAAGGGTTTCGCCACTACAGGAATATATCCCTTTAATCCTGATATTTTCCCGGATTGGATGTTTGCTCCAGCAGAAGTTACAGATCTAGATCTGGCAAATTCAGGACACCATGAATTGAATCAAGAAAATCAAGAAAATGAAGAGTCTGAAACAACAGATGCAGCACTAGCAGATTTAGAACACGATGAAACAAATTTGGATGATGAACAATCTGAAGTTGGCTTGACTAATACCGAATTGACAATGACAGTTGACAATGTTGAACACAAAAATGATTCTACCCATTTGGAAACGCCTTCATCTTCTAGCTGTCGTGTTGCTATAACAGACATATCTCCAATTCCAAAAGTCACATCGTTAAAGAGCAAAAAAGGTTTTAAGAACCGGGGAAAAACTGGGGTTCTTAATACCACTCCCGAAATAGCAGCTTTGAAAGAGGCAGTGATACAAAAAGAAGCGGCAGAACGAAGACGTTCCGCTCGTAAAACGAGGAAAATTTTAAAACTAATGGAAGATGATGAAATGGAAAAAGAAGATGAAGAATTGGTGATAGAAACTGATGATGAAGACGATGCAGCCTGTATATATTGCAATGAGCTTTTTTCTCGTTCGAAGAGCAAAGAATGGTGGCTGAAATGCCAAACATGCCAAAAATGGGCGCACAGCGAATGTGCTGGTCTCTCGAAAAATACTAAAATCTTCGTTTGTGACGTGTGCCTATAGAGCAAATTATTGCTCTATTAAGGACATGTTTAATAGCTTAAATAAATTTAATGTTTTTGTTAAATAAATAAATATTCCAAATCATTTTCTAAGACTTAAGGTGTATTAATATGTGGTATGCCATCTTACCCTGAACCGTCCGGGTGAGTTGGCACACTACATTGTTTTTAAAGTCCTTAAAAAATATATGTTTTTTATAACAAATAAACTATTTACTACCTATTTACTATGATGTCAATGAACCTCTACTCAACCGTTTAAATCCAACTTAAATAATTAATTTTTTTAAAAAAATATATGCGTTCAAAAAAAAGTATGCCATCTCAGGCACAATTCCCCTATTATGTACCGAATATGAAGCAAAACTTGTTAAGTGTTTCTTGTATTGTTAATCAAAATAATTCAATCATATTCAAAAGTGATAAAGCTAAAGTTTATAATTGTAAAGATGAATTAGTTGCCATTGCTTTTAAAAGAAATAAACTTTTTGAGTTAACTGGAAGAGTTCTAGATCATGAAGATAATGAAGCCACTTTATATGCAAATTCTATTGAAATTACAAAAAAGGAAAAATGGCATCGAATCCTTGGTCATACAAATTTTCAAGATTTAAAACAATTATGTCAATCGCAGTTGGTTGAAGGATTACCTAAAAGAATCGAAGATGAATTTTTAAGGTGTGAAATATGTTTAGAAAATAAAATGACAAATTTAAAATTTCAAAATAATCGAAGTAGAGCAAATGACGTTCTGGAAATAATTAATACAGATGTTAATGGACCAATCTCACAAACTGGTTACAAAGGCGAAAGGTATTTTGTATCCTTTATTGATGATTTTAGTAAGATTGCTGTTGTATATTGTATAAAACATAAAAGTGAAGTTTTTGATCGTTTTGTTGAATATATAAAGTTAATGCAAAACCAAACTGGAAAGAAAATAAAAGAAATCCGTTGCGACAATGGAAGAGAATACATAAACAAAGATTTTTTCACATTAGCGAAAAGAGAAGGTATATATTTACGTCCTGGTCCACCGCACACACACGAATTAAATGGTGTTGCAGAGAGGTATAACCGAACCATTATGGATCGTGCTCGTTGTTTACTTTCTGAGGCTAAAATTGATAAATGTTATTGGCCAGAGTGTATATACATAACTGCATACATTGGAAATCGATTGCTTGTTAATACAAAAATTAGAAAAACTTCCATATGAAATATTCTTTAATAAAAAACCAGACGTGTAAAATTTACGCTTATATGGAAGCATAGCATTTGTTAGAATTCCTGAAGAAGTACGTGCTTCGAAATTAGGTTCAAAGGCTGTCAAAGGAATTTTAATTGGTTACACTGACACTGGTTATAAAATATTAGTCAACAATAAAATAATTGTTAGTCGACATGTACAATTTATTGAGAAATATACAAGATACATTAAAATTGAAGATGATGAGTGCACTGAAGATATTCAAGAAAATACTAGAGATGATCCTGTAACTAAAATTGAACAAGAAAAAGAAAGAGCACCTGAGACGGAAATTAATATTAGTGATGTTGAGTCTGAGGAGGTGACAAATTTAACACGACCTAAACGTGAATTAAAATTGCCTAAAAGATTTGATGATCATGTAGTTTATGTAAATTACTCTAGTGCTTCAGTTCCTGAAAGTTATGAAGAAGCTATCAACTGTCCAGATTCCAGAAAATGGAAAAATGCAATGAATGAAGTGCTTAACAGTTTAAAAGAGAATGAAACATGGTTATTGGTTGATGAACCCACAAATAAAAATATTATTGAAGTTAAATGGATTTATCGAATCAAGTCGGATGGTAAATATAAAGCAAGAGTGGTGGCTAAAGGCTTTCAACAGTTATACCAAGAAAATGAAGAAATATACTCACCTGTAGCAAGAATGAATACTTTAAAAGTTTTACTATCAGTGGCTTGTAATAAGAATTGGAAAATTGAACAAATGGATGTTCAAACAGCGTTTCTAAATGGAAAAATTAAGTCTGAAGTATACATTTATCCTCCAGATGGTTATAAAATTGAGCCAAATAAGGTATGTTTTTTAAAAAAATCTCTTTATGGATTAAGGGAAAGCCCACGTGATTGGTATGAATGCTTTCATAATTTTATGTTAAGTGTAAAATTTAGAAGATCAGACTTTGATTATTGTCTATACATAGGAAACATTAATGATAACCGAATATATATTATTTTGTATGTAGATGATTTATTAATTTGTGGTAATGATAACGAGAGTATACAAAAGATTAAAGTAATGTTAAGTCGGAATTTTCATATGAAAGATTTAGGCCAAGTGAAGCAATACCTTGGAATTTAAATTGAATATTATCCAAACAAAAAGGAAATGTTTTTAAGCCAACAAAATTACATAGAAAGTCTTGCTGAAAAATATGGTGTTAAAGAGTCCAAGAATTTTGAAACGCCAATGGAAATAAACTTAAAACTTGAACCTGCAGATAACGTGGAAGGACAATTAAAGTATAGAAATTTAATTGGTTCCTTATTGTACATAGCAAATGGTACTCGACCAGATATATCTTTTTCTGTAAATTATCTAAGCCGCTATCAAAATAGTTACTGCAATACACATTACAAATATGCATTACGTGTTCTAAAATATTTATACTATACTCGCTTCATTAAATTACTCTATAATTCAAATTTTAACGAAATAATGGATGCTTACGTAGATGCTGATTGGGCTACCGATACAATTGACAGAAAGTCCACCACAGGAATACTTATACGTGTTTTTGGAAATACAGTGTTGTGGAAATCTCAAAAACAAAAGATTGTTTCTAGATCTTCAACGCATGCTGAATACTATGCTCTTGCTGATTGTGTGGAAGAAATCTTACCAATTAAAGGTATTTTAAAAGATCTTGATGTAATAATGAATGATTGTATAAAAATTTATGAAGATAATACAGGAGCAATAGCTTTAGCCAAAAATGGAAAGTTTTCAAAAAATTCAAAGCATATTGATGTTAGTTATCATTTTGTTAATGATTATCAGAAGAAAGAAGTAATTAATGTTCAGAAGGTAGCAACAAATGATCAGATCGCCGATATACTTACCAAAGCGCTAGGCAAAACTAAATTTGAAGGATTTAGAACTTTATTGGGTTTGAAAAAACTTGCCAAATAATTTATTTGTTTTGAGGCAACTAATAAGTCTTAATAAATCTTATTAGAGTTTGTATTTTTATTTATTTACTTTATTATTAGATACAAAATCAAGGAGGTGTGTTAAAAATATGATTTTGTATTAGTTTATTATTAGTTCTGAAATGTACTATAAACAAACTTTATAAGTTGGTACCAATGAAATGTAAACAATATATAATTTTTCTTCTTGAAAATATGCAGATTTATGAATTATAAATATGTTGATAAATGATGAAATAAAGTTATATTAAAGAGAAGAGTTGTTTAATAAAAGAATTAAAAGTGATATTTTAACAGTAGTATTTATCGAAACAGTTCTTTTCAGAACTCTTTTAAAGTGTTTTAACTGTTTTAAGGTAAACTAAACATTTGCCTTTAAATTCAAACATAAGGTTATATAAATTTTTTATTTCATTTTAGTAGTCGTTTGATATGGTATTTACACCAGAACAAGACGCCTTCATTCTGATGGCTCATTTTCGAAGCGGAACACGCAATGCTGATGGAAGTTGCAGTTACTCGCTGCAGTCTTGCATCGAACAATTTTCCGAAGCATTTCCTAATGTCGTTCTGGAATATGACTATTTCAAAAAACGAAAGCATACCCTTGTTGAAAGGTATGAACAGAAGTTTTGCATATGCAAGGGAAAGTCGACTGGTAGACCTACCATTTTAACCGAGGACGTTCTCGACGACATCCGAACATGCATCGAACGAAGTCCGAAGAAATCTGTATCTACATTGTCTCGACAAACAGATAGATATGTTAGAAGTTTTAATTTTTTGCAGTTGATGCTAAATCGATTTAATTTTACAGGTTTATCTGTTGGAACGTGTCATAAGGCATTGTCCAAATCTTTGGACATGCATCCATATAAAGTATCGATGGTTCAGCAGTTACTACCAGCAGATTATAACAAACGATTACAGTATTGTAATTGGTTTAATCAGAATTTAAACAATAATGATGTGTTGGACATTACTTTTTTTAGGATGAAGCGTGGGTGCACTTATCGGGATTTGTTAACAAATAAAATTATCGAACATGGGCTACAAAGAATCCTAATAATAATATTCTCGAAGTTCCTCTTCATTCTGAAAAACTGGGAATCTGGGTGGCAATTTCGAGGAGACGAATAATTGGCCCCATTTTCTTTCGTGAAACAGTTACTGGCTTGCGGTATCGGGGTTTCCTACAAGAAGCTTTAAACAAATGCATGACGATGAACTACAGTTTGGTTATTTCCAACAAGATCGAGCTACAGCCCACACTGCAAATGCCACGATAGAATATTTGCAAGAATTTTTTAATGATCGAGTTATCAGCAGGGGTTTGTGGCCGCCTCGTAGTCCAGATCTCACGCCTTTAGATTTTTATTTATTTGGCCGAATGAAAAGTAACATTTTCCAAAATCGACTGCATACTTTAGAACAATTGGAAGCCGCAATTATTGAAGATTTAAGGAGCATTACCCAGGAAGAATTGCAGCGTGTCTTTGACAATATGAAAAAAAGAATAAATTTATGTGTAAACAATGAAGGTGGTCATTTTGAACATTTATTGTAATTTTTATTTTTCTTTTTTAATAAATATTCGTAACAAATTTTATTTTAAATAAAATAATAAATAATAATGCTAGCGTATTATTTGGTTATGAATACATGTTTTGATTTTTTGTAAAGCATTTTCACTTTCATATGAAAAAATTGCGTTACGCCACTGTATTATATTTCTTTTGTTAGGGAAATTTTGGTTAAATTAATATCAACAGTGCAATGTTGGTTGCATAATTTTTGAGGTCACGTGGGTTCCGATCATTTATGAAGACCCTGTGTATATATATATATATATATATATATATATATATATATATATATATATATATATATATATATATATATATATATATATATATATATATATATATATATATATATATATATATATATATATATATATATATATATATATATATATATATATATATATATATATATATATATATATATATATATATATATATATGTATTAGGGTGTTTCTTATTTTTCGACTTTTGAAATATAACCGCGTCACCCCATCATTCCCTTCTATCATCTAAAAAACAAACCTGTTTTTTTTATTTATTTTTTAAAATGAATTTTAGGGGTCGCTACCACATGTCAAAGTTTGAATAAAAATAATTAGTAGTAACAACTTTCATGTACGACGCCCATCGCGTAAACGTTTAATTTTAACTCAAAAACCATTATTGTTGTGTCTTATTAAGAGATCCTACTCCCTTCCCCCACTCTTCCGCAACCCTGTAAAAAGCATCTTACACATGAGGCAACTACTTAGTAAAACGTGCGCTAAGAGCGACAGTGTACGTACATTTTACTGTTACTGCGCATCGCATTATTGTATCATGGCGTCTTCTAGTAGTTCGTCTTTAATGACAAGAAATAAAACAAGTGTCTGGTTAGTAGGTCAAACATCAGAACACTTAATTCAAAGCAAGTTGCCGTCGATAAAAGAAGTGCTGAGTTTATTTTTTCACTTTAAAATTGAAATGAAACAAACCAATCGTAGTTCGGCAACTTCTACTGCGTGTGATGTCATGGCAGTATGGGAACGAGCGGGCATTCCTACAAAATTAAAGAAAGACGTCATAAAGAAGATTGAGAAAAACTTTATAGAGTGGCAGAAGTTAAAAAAAAATAAGGAAAACAAAACCAAGCGCTCGAAAGGACTACAAAGCAGAGAACAAGAGTGGCAACATAAACTGGACGATCTTTTTGATATAGCTCATGCCGATGCTTTAAACATGATTACCATTGAAGAAGACAGACAGTTTTTAATCGCTCAGCGACGAAAAGGTCGCCCTGGTTTAATTGGCAGTGTAGACAAGACAAGATTAAAAAAAGAAGCCACAAAACAGAAGAAACAAGCTCGAGCCCAACGGCTTCTTGAGCGAGAAAAAAACTATATCAGATCCGTAACTGAAAAGTGCACACTTTCTTCTTCGAGTATTAGCAGTAGTAGCAGTGATGATGAAAGCAAAATGTCGGTGGCAGAAAGACCTTCGACATCGACAGCAGATCCACCTCTGCCTAAGCGTAAACGCGGCACGAAAAATCTTGTCGATGAGCGTTTAGCCGCAAGTTTAGATTTTGATAAAATGAGCGATAGAAAGGCAACTGTCGTTTTGACATCAACGCTCAAAAGTGCTGGATCCGATCCTTCTAAATTCAATATAAATTCATCGTCCATTCGTCGCCAGCGTATGAAGCAGAGGCAAAAAGTAGCAGAGTCTTTAAAAAGTGAATTCAAGCCTGAAGTGCCTCTCACTATTCATTGGGACGGTAAAATGATAGAAGATATTACAGGACACGAAAGTGTGGATCGTCTACCTATCTTGGTGTCAGGAAAGGGCGTCGATCAACTTCTGTCAGTTCCTAAACTTAGTCGAGGAACAGGGGAAGCATGTGCTTCGGCTGTTCATGAAGCTATTCTATCGTGGAACTTAAGCGACCAAATAAAATGCTTGTGCTTCGACACTACTACGGTAAACACCGGATTAAGAAATGGTGCTTGTATTCTGTTAGAGCAGAAGATGGAAAAAGATATGCTTTGGTTAGCCTGTCGCCACCATATAATGGAAATAATGCTAGAAGCAGTCGTAGTACAAGCTCTTGGTCCATCAAGTGGGCCAGACATATTGGTTTTCAAACGTTTTAGAACTGCTTGGACTAATATTGATCAGAACAAGTTTAGCACAATCTTGTCAGATCCAGACGTATTCAGATGTGTGGAAAATATAGCAAGAAGCACAATTTCATTCGCTGAGAAACAGCTTACCGATTATCAACCTCGCGATGACTACAAGGAGTTGTTAAAACTCAATTATATTTTTGGGAGGCGTGCCTAACAAAGGAATATCATTCAGGGCTCCAGCTGGTCTTCATCGTGCACGATGGATGGCGAAGGCTATTTACTGCTTAAAAATTTTCATGTTTAAGGACCAATTTAAATTGACAAAGCGGGAACTTAAAGCAATTACGGAAATTTGTGTTTTCGTTGTTGTAATTTATGTGAGATGCTGGTTTCAAGCTCCTGCGGTATGCTTGGCACCAAGAAACGACTTGTGGCTTTTAAAGGAGCTTAAAAACTTTGAAAACATAAACAAAGCTATGGCAGAAGTGGCCTTGAAAAAGTTCTTAGGCCATTTGTGGTATCTGTCCGAAGAGCTTGTCGCACTCTCTTTTTTCGACGACGAACTTTCTTTGGAAACCAAACAAAAAATGGTGACCGCGCTAAATGAAGAAGGTTTGGACTACAGTCCCAAGCGCTTAACCTTAGATGCAAATCACATAGCTGAAAAAAATATTGACGGCTTTGTTTCCAGCAACACATTGAGATTTTTTAAGATTCTTGGGATTTCAGCAGACTTTTTAAAAAAAGAAGTTTGTCTTTGGAAAGAAGATGCAGGCTACAAAGCTGCCAGGGAGATAGTACATTCTATGCGAGTTGTAAACGATATTGCGGAGCGAGGTGTGGCGTTAATTGAAGAATATAATAAACTAATCACCACAAACGAAGAACAAAAACAATACCTTCTTTTGGTCGTCAAACAACACCGACAACAGTACCCTAACACAAAAAAATCTACATTGTTAGCCTAGTTTACTGATTTCTTTTACGCTAAATTGTTTAATTTGCCCAATATTGTTCGTTTTTTTATTACAATTGTAACTGTCTATTGTCTAATGTTAATAAAAAAATATATAAAAAAAAGATTTTTCATTTGCTGGTAGCGACCCTTAAATTTAAGATTAAAATTACGAAAAAAATTATTTTTGAACCTGTTTTTATAAAGACTAGTTAATCTAATTTTTTTACTCCTGAAGAAGTTGCCAAAAAAGCGACGAAATATTGAGTAAAAAATAAAAAGATTTTTACTACAGACCGCATACCCGATATTTCCAATTCTATTATATATATACCGTACGGTCGAAAACAATCCATTATTTATATATATATATATATATATATATATATATATATATATATATATATATATATATATATATATATATATGTTACATTTTAAGTTTCCGCGGATATTATATGATACTTTACCACGTTTCGGCAAGATCACACTTGCCATCTTCAGGTCACTTCTAACTTCCTTCTGCTTCGCGTGGTTACACGATGTAGTCTACATGACTACATCGTGTACATACATACATACATACATACATACATACATACATACATATATATATATATATATATATATATATATATATATATATATATATATATATATCTATATATATATATATATAGCGGGTCCGACAACGTCGATTAAACCAATATATATATATATATATATATATATATATATATATATATATATATATATATATATATATATATATTGGTTTAATCGACGTTGTCGGACCCGCTATATGGTAGGGTCGTTAGTAGACCCGCATTTTTTTAATTTTTAAAATGTGTATATTTTACATAATATTGATCTATTTCTGATAAGCAATATTTAAGATCCTCGAGGGGTAAAAATATATGAAAAAAAATATTGATGATATTTGACAGTCGTTCTTGAACCCGATACATGTTACAGTTTTTTCAGACCCATTTGTATAATTTTAAGCAAGCCTACCTACCCTACCGAACCCAGCAACGTTGCCGAATGTATCAGAGATAAAATTACGATTGACATAAAGCTTTTTTTCGCGCATAACCGTGTCTTCCCGTGTTATATTTGAGCGGTTATACCCCCACTCAAGTGGTGATGCGTCATTATAAGTTCCCTTACTTCCCGCTGGTATCCTCGCCAAAATAAAGCGGTTACAGTTTACGGTTGAGAGGAACAAACGAGAATTAACCTCCTTACTTGTATTTGTGCTCATTGTTCGCTAACGGTGTGTGCGTACAAATAACATGATGGCAGAGAACAGAAGTGAAGAAAACTTGGTGGCAATGGAAATGATAGAAATTGGTTTGAATTTTGAAGGACAAGATTACACTGTTGTAGTGGAGTTGGAACAAGCAAACATTTTGTTGAACGGTAAGTGCTTAATCGTATTCTATATCTGGCAGAATAATTACATTCCAACATGTTTGTAGATCCAGATGCGGCTGATCGTTTTATGCGCCATGAATTACATTTGGATGCTATAGAAGGAACTAACGACACTGAAGCGTTGGATGAAGTCCCTAACATTCTTAAGACAAAACCAAGCGGTTCACGGAATTTAGTGTGGAGCACAAAAAAACCATCTGCTTTTGACAATGAAGCAACAGAAGTGTTTCTCAAGTTGAGGGATAAATACTCTGACAAATTTAATGACAGAAAAACACAAAAGTGTCAAATATGGCTTCAAATAGTGAAAGATATGAATTCTGCAGGATATCTTGTGGGTGATGGTAAAGAAGCCATGGAAAAAGTAAGATTAAAATTTGCAAACTTACAAAAACAGTATTTAAATTATATGAAACATATAAACACAACTGGCGAAAGAAAAAAGGATCCTCCTATGTTCTACGAGTTATTGCACGCCATTTTGGGTACTAAAGAGAAAGTCAACCCATCCCACGTAGAAGATTCAGAAAGTGACATGAGTACTGCTACTGACAATGAAACGCAACCGACGCCTACAGAAATCAAGAGCAGGTTCCGTTCCCAACGTGCAGCACAACTGACTCCAACAAGTGCCAATAGCAAGTTATGCGAATTAATGAAGGAACAACATGAAGCTGATCGAACCGAACGCAGAGAACAATTCCAGAAACTGGAAAATATTTTGCAACAACAAAATAGACAAAGGGAAGAATTTTTAGAAACTTTTAAGAGATTAGTGGATGTAAAAGGTAAAAAAAGGCGCCATTCAGCATCGTCAGATGAAAATGCATAACTACGATTCTGCTGGCTCTTATTTCATAGCTTGTAACAGTAGTGGAGTGTTCTTAATGTTTACAGTTTGTGCAATGATATAGAAGTAATGATGTGTTGTCAAGTTTTAGTCTAGGAAACATGATTTATTTTTCCCAATTTGTTTTTTATAATAGATACGTTTATTTTGTTCAGTTTACATTTATGAAATACACTAAAATAATACTACCCGAGTTCTCTCATTACTTATAAAACTTGCTTTTAATCCGTCGTTGTATCTAATATCAATGCAATATTTCGTACAGAAGAGCTAACCTTCAAATAACTCCTGAGCAATATCCTGTCTTTTTATTTCACCCATTCGCCTGGCCATGCGATCATTCTCTTCATGTTCTTCAACATCTCTCAGTTCACGTTGAAACTCTTCTTCCCACTCATCAGATTTCAAAAGGCAAAAGTTATGCAGTACACACGCAGCAGTTATTATTTCCACAGCCTTACTGACTGTGTATGTATTAATAAATTTCAGTCGGGACCACCTCCCTTTTAGCAAAGCAAATGCATTTTCAATGCATACTCTTGCAGATGATAAGTGATAATTGTGATTTCGCTGTATTCGGGTAAGATTCTGTCCTTTATATGGTACCATTAACCAAGTTCTTAAAGGATATGCACTATCCCCTAGTACATGAATGCGTTCATTTGGAAAATAGGTTTCTTTTCCATACCTCTCAATGTTTTTGAATAAAAGAGAGTGTGAAAAAACCTGAAATGCATTAATCAGACTGCGGTTTGATTCCAGTTATTATATAATTTTACCCTTGCATCATGTGCACATCCAGGAAACCCAGCATAAATATAGGTAAACATTTTACTGGACGTACATACTGCCGTTAAATTAACGGAAGTTCTGTGATAACGATCAACATAGCTATCCAGTTGTTGTAGAGGTACTTTTACATTGATATGTGTTCCGTCTATTGCCCCTATGACACCTAGATAAACAAAGTATATAGAAAAACTTTATATAGTTAAATTTATTAGCTGTACTACCTGGATACCTGTGAAATCCATTTTGAATAATCATTCTATCTTCCTCTGTTGCTGGCCAGACAATATATTGCTTTTTTAGACGAATCAACACATACAAAAATGCATTAACCAGCTGCATTACAGTTGAAGGAACAATGCCAAATCGGTCGGCTATCGACAACAAAGTATCACCTTTTGACAAATACCATAATGTAATTAATAGGCCTTTCTCTGGGTGCACGGGATAGTTTCCTCCACGATATTTTTTTGTGATTATGCAAGCACTGTCATTTTGTAGCAGTGTCGTCATCAACGTATGAAACGTTTTCTTTTGCAGTCTAAATAACTGGAAAAACGTAATTTCTTGATACTTGTCCAGCCAATCGTGGTAATTTATCAGAGGATGAAAATGGCTTTCCCTAATAAGTTTGATTATTTTGTTTCTCTGCGCATTGGGAACACGTAAAAAGTCATAGACCAACACTACCGAATCAAAATCGAACAAAAAATCTTGTAATAGTAACACTACAGCCGATGACATGATTATTATATCTTTTACCGACACTTCAAAATGAACCTTCAATGCACCAACTGAACAACATAACCTTCAATCGCTTCATAACCGCTTGTAACTCTGCTTCTAGCAGCGGGCATAATTCCAGTTCCCGTTTTACAAATTGCGTGACGTCACTGCTGACGTCTCGTTGTACTCCCCTTCAACGGTTACGTCGCGAAAACGTTGCGGTTACCAATATTCTGTTCCCGTTACATCACCGGGAACTCGCGAAAAAAAGCTTATAATGATTTCGGGATGCTAAGCACATAAGTGATCTTTATTTTTGTTGATTTGTTCGTAAATTCCATAAATAACCTTAAACGCAGAAAAATTAACGTTTTCCGTAAAACGATGTAACTCTAAAAATTATTATTAACATGAGAAAATAGCCTTGAGCCTCTTTTGTTCTAAAATACATAAGGTTTATGCAAATAATTGTTTTTTAATAATTTGTTTTTAAATCATTTATTTTAACATGACTATTTTTGTTTACAAGAATACAATTAAAAGTTTCGAAGACACGTCATGTATATGTATTTTGAGAAAATAAATGTTATAACCAAATCTTTTGACCTCCTGAACATTTTACTGTTATGTTTTTAGCACAAATTTTTAGCACAAAGAAGCGAACAGCTTCTAAGATATGTATATTTTAATGCCACGGTAACAGTTCAGTCAAATTAGTAAAAATAGAGGGGAATTGAGGTAGATCCTTGGATTTTTGATAGGCCTTCTTTGTGATATGTTAAATAACCCCTTAAAAGTTACTACTCAAAAGTGGTGAACCAGAGAAGCTGATGAAGGTAAGCTATGCCCCCACATGATTTTTACTGTTTTTTCAGAAACTATTAGGTTTATCAAAATGGAGCCAGTTAGGTAAAATAGGATTTTATTTAACTTTCATACCAAAAAGCTAAGAAAACTTTGTGCATGTTGTCTTGTTTCTGTGTAATCGAAAAACGATCATATGTCAAACAGACAAATAATGTGTGTGGGTACATATTATACGAGAAGCTTCGAGCATAACTTTGTGTGATTTGATGTTCATCATGAAATAGCTATGGAAATCTCGTTGAGCATCGAACGCGATCCTGGTTCAGTCTTCTTCTATCTCAGCATCTCCAGCAAAATCTACTAGGCGATATTATCATTATTATTGGGGCTAGTCATATGGTAATTCTCGTATTGGTAAGATACATTTTAGGGGTATACCCTGTACTAATCAATCTTTTTAGTGAACCTAAAACCTACAGGGTACTTCAGGGTTTTTTGATCTCTCTTACTTCGTTCTTTATATTGATATTCGTATCGAGTAATTCTTTTCTTGAGTGGTTTTTGTTTTGGAATTCTAAGTTCACGACTTAATTCCACGCCTGCTTTAAAATGTAGCTAGATATTTAACATTAAATGGGACTTCACCCATTTTATATGTAGGATATCTCGAGCAGATGATGCCAATTCCTGAGGGTCAATGCCTTTGATCAAAATAGGCCATTAAGCACAACATATCTATGTTCAAAAATGAAATGTTACAAAGCTATAGACCTTCAAAATAAAAAAGTCAAAAATACAATTTGGATAAAATTCTGTGTTCAATGACAGTTATTAGAACATACATTAGTTTTATTTTGTGCTTGTGGTAGCTGTAGCGTACCCGCTGCCGCTAGATACGGAATTCTGTGCTAGTGATATGTTTAATGAATACACCATTGAATGCAAAATTTAATTCTTCACAAAACAGGTATACTTGACCCAAGTCGAATAGTGACAAGTCAAATAATGCTCTATAAAATGCAGAAAGAAAATAAAGGTAAAACGTCATGCAGTATGACGTACAAACGAAGTAAGAAAGATTTCAAAACAAGGTGAAATGCCCTATACAATTTGGTTTCTATAAAATAATTGTCCAGTACAGGGTATTCTCCTAAAGATATTCTTTTTACTGCAAAATTATCATAATAGTACAACCAACAATAACAACAACATCTCTTCATGAATTTTGCAGAAGTGATGCTAAGGTTGCACTGCGAACTCAAAATTTTTTTTCTTAGCTAAGTACTTGATGACGAATACAAGATCGCAATAAGTTATGTTCTAAAGTTGCTCCGTCAAATGTATTGGTAGAAATTGTTGGTCTACATACAGGGTGTTTTACTCAACTTTCGTATAAATTGCATGTGTGATAGTATTCATCAATAGGAACAAAAAATTCTTTTTGTGTTTACGCAAATCGACGCAAAAATTAGCTAAAAATGTCAATTTTTGGGAACTGCTGGAAATTATAGTCAAAACAAACTGCGACATCACCTAGCAGCAGCTGCGTCAATGTATTAGATAGGCACATCCAGCTCCAAGTGTGATTCTTAGACCAGTGACCTGCTACCCACTTTTCAAAAACCATTCTTTTTTCGGTTATTATGAAAGATAGACACTAATGATTTTCAGCTTTTTTGTTGCATTTTATGTGTACTACCACCTATTCAGAGGATACGAATCTTAAGTGAAACATCCTGTATGATATATATTCATGCGCCAATTAAATAAGCTTTATTTTATCTAACCCACTTAACAACCAGTCCATAAACCTAACAGTTTTTGAAAATAAAACGACAAAATCCATCTGGGGGCGTGGTTTAATATTGATATTTTACAAAGTTCAGGCTACTCGTAAATATGAACAAATCAAGCATAAAGTCATTTTCAAGTTTAGCTGACGAAAATACACTACATTTGATTAGTTTAACCTAGATTAAAAAAATAGCAGTTTCTATTTTTACTGTGCGTTTGTACGCTTACAAGAAAATTATGGAATGTTCGATCCCTACTTTCTGTTTAATGAATTTGAAGGTACAAAACAGTATACACTATATGGTGGTTAAGTGCCTTTAACAGAAACGTCGAAAGGTAACGAAGAAAAGAAGAAGTTTTTTCAAACCTTGCTCAATTCCCTTATATTGCACTTACTAAGTTAACTTACTGGTATACTAAGTTAAAGATCAATTTTTATTGTATTCTGAAATAGCTATTTGTGAATTGGAATATGTATTATATTCTTAGTGACGAATTGTACACCAGAGATTTTCTGATTACATTTGAAATACATGTAGTTCTAAATATAACAGGCGCAAATCATATTAGTCCACCCAGTTTCATTTTTGTTAAAGAACGTCCCACAGAATTTATTCCGTTTATCTTTTGTTCTATGAGGTGGCCGTTTCTTGTTGCTATAGTGAAGTGCTGCTACTGCATCTACCCCATACCAATGTTCATGCAATTCAATTGGGGGTTGCAACATACACTGCCCCTCCGAACGTCATCATCATCATTACGGTTTACTATCAAATTAAAAAAAACAATTTTTAAAGCCAAAGAACTAACTTGTCTCGACCACACAGTGAACAGTGATGGAGTTACGTCGCAAATTTCAAAAGGAGAAGCTATTCATAACTTTCCAATCCTTAGAATGCACCAAGAATTATGCCATTTCGTTGGCATAGATTGTCGATTTAAACCTGAGCTAAACCTATTTATTCCAGAAAAAGTTTCAGAACCCTACAAGAAACCCACACAACAGTGTGTCGCAAAACGTATAATTACAAATCGGTTGTTGTGAACTTCAATAAACGGTCGTACCAAAAATTCGTTACTTCGTGTGATCGGGAACACAGGGAATACATAGCAGATAAGCTCGGATGCAGCCCATTACAAATCCTTATCTTTTTTTGTGCCGTTTATGTATAGAACGTTCGCAACTACTTTTTGTTACCTGTTAGACATATTTGTGTACATACATTTACTATTTTCCTTTTATGTTGCATATACGATTATGATCCAACCAACAACCTACAAGTTCAACAGAATCCTCATACGTTCCTCTTAGGTTAAGTTTTGTAGTTTTTAGTTATTTACATTTTGCAACGAGCCCTAGAATTTAGAATCTGCTGTCTTAATTTTAACCGTTTTCAATTATCTCATTCGATTCTCACGTTATTTTTATTAGCGCATTTCTATAGGTTAAGTTCTTATCATTGTAACGAACATTAACATTAAGAGCCCTGTACTAACTTTAATCAATTGTAAAACCAGCCAAAGAAAAAACGCGGCTTTTACGTATCTATCAAGTTGCTTTACAATCACAACCGCATCTTATGTGTACATTCACTAGTTCTTTCCAATCCTGTCCTCAAGCAAGCTGATGGAGACTTTTTCTGCTGGAAAAATTCTAAAAACCAAGGGAGCAATAAATGTGATGATCACCGTTGCCTTGGATACTTTGTAGATTCCAAGGAATCGAATGTAAACGAGGGATCACAAAATAATTCAGAAACCAAATAGTTCAAGCATTCATTCTCTCATCTTAACAGGAAAAGAATAAAGCTTTAATTAACCACAAACAATCCTTCAAACAAACGTACAAAGAAGATATTACAGTACTTTAATACTAAAAAATTTAATCAAGTTCTTGAAATTTATCGTTTGATTACTACGGAAAATGACATATGTACTTTTCCACCTTATTTGGAAACCATCCACTTTCCCCAGAAATTAACTTTTCCGTATTATATTGCGTTGTCTCACTTGTTCGAAAATCCTGTTAACCTTACTCTAATCATTTATATAAAAAATGAATTCAGTTATAAAGTCCTACTTAAAGATACCATTGATATGAACACATGGATTGTAGGTATTAATATATGCTTTCAATCATACAAATATAACTTTATAAATTTATATCACTCTCCAAACTCTAGTGATGCTCAATTTCTAATGAAACTTGAAAATTTGTTTGATGTATATGCTAGTAGATCAGAGACCTTACTAATTATCGGAGACTTTAATATTGACCTATTAAAGGATTCATATTATGAAAATGGGCTGAGATCTTTAATTAAAAATAATGGACTACATCAGATTATCGACCAACCTACAAAAATCACTAAGGACAGTGCTACACTCAGATCTTCTTGTATCTAATGAAAAAACCATTGATGTCCAGGTACACCATGTTCCAAAAATAACCGATCACTCAATAATCACTGTAAATGCAAAAGTGAAAGAAAAATATGAAGAATATACAATACAACACAGAGACATGAGCAACTTCAATGAAATGCAATTTCAATTAGATCTAATGGATCAACCATGGAATCCGGACTGTACAAACACCAATCAACTAGCAGAAACATTAGTTAAAACCATAATGGACACACTAAACAGGCATGTTCCAACTGTTAAAAAAACCATTAAATGTCAATGGAGTTGTAAGCGTTGGTGGACCCCAGAAATAGCCTTGAAAATTGAAGAAAGGGACAGATTATATAAAAGAGCAATCTTTACACAAGAAGAAAGTGATATGAATAGGTATAGACAATAAAGAAATGGAATTACTAGTTTGATCAGAAACGACAAGAGAAATTATTATCAAGAAAAAATAGATGATATGAAAAATAACTCAACAGAAATGTGTAAAACAGTTAAAGAATTAATTAAAGGAGGCCATAACAGACAAAAAAAAGGAATGTATTATTTTTGACAATGAGTTAGAAAAAAAGAAAATTCAAATTGCAGAAAAATTCAATATTTACTTTATTAACAGCATACAACAAATTATTACATTAACAAATTTAACCCAAACTGAAACTGATTTAAGCCACATTAATGTACATCAATGCAAGTTCGAAAAATTTTTACCAATAGAGTTTTTGGAGTTAAAAAAATTATAAACAATTTACCTAATAAGAATAGTAGTGTCGATGGTATTACAGTAAAGATTCTTAAATTAGCTTTCAATGTAATAGGACAGAGATTTTTATATATTCTTTTTTAAACATTTAATAATATTTAAAATAAAAACCGAATATATCCAGAGCACATTTTAAATGAATTACTATTCGTAGAAGATGTTCATGATCATAATACTAGAAGTAGAAATAATTTTTATGTTCATACAGTAACAACAAATATAGGACAAAATAATCTGTTTCATAAAGGTTTAGTGCAATATAATTCACTTCCAGCTAATGTAAAAAACTGTACATCTTTAACATTATTTAAGAAACAGTGTAAAAAATATGTAATAAATTACATTAATATTTAAGAAATTATAATGTATTATAAGGAATTTATCTAGTTATATGTTATAAATAAAGTATATTATTATTATTAATAAATATTAAAACCTTCAATTTTGCAAAGCCAGAGAATAATTTACAAATGTGAAAAGAACTCGCATACGAGCTGATGTAATTCTTACGTCACTTTTCTCCATCAAATATTAAATGCGAGCTATTATAACCAAACGTTTATAAAACAAAGCTTAACATATGCGTCATGGCAATGTTGCCAGATCCAGGGCTTAGGAAGTCTGTAGAACATAGCGGGTTTGATAGCGTCTTGTATAAAAATATACGATATACACTTGAGAAAGGCGCGACGCCCCCTATAGTTCATTGTGATGAACTACGGTTGTATAAAACATTTTACAGACCCTACTTTTCCAAACCCAAATTGTATATTTTTTTATTGCAGTTTTAGATAAACCTTATCCTGTAGACCTCGAAAACATAGGAGAACGTTGCCAGACCCAAGCCCGGGTCTGAGAGCGTCGAAAATGGCCCGACAAGTCGGTAGAATATAGCGAAACGGGTGTGTATAAGCGGTTTGACATATATATATATATATATATATATATATATATATATATATATATATATATATATATATATATATATATATGTGCTTTTGTATCGTGTTCGCCTCCGTATACTGAACAGACGACCACAACTCCGCCATTAATAATGATTGTATATTAATTATTCTAGTATCACAGACTTTTTCTTGAACTAACACTCCTAAATCCACCAAGAGGGGTAATTTTATTTAATTTTTTAGATATACATGCTTCTGTATAGTGCGCGTTCGTGTCAGTCTCCGTACATAGACCGCTCGTATTCACCTCCGTGTATATAATTTTGGCAAATCAAGCGTTCGAATACGCCTCCATCAACGTTGTCAAGTTTACAAGGTATAAAACTATGGTACTTATCACTATTCAGCAGATTCTGTTTATCAAGTCCGTGTTTATGTCTGCTATAATTGCTGAGTTCGAGGACACCTGCTGAAAATATGCCGTTAAACAAAACGAACCTTTAAATTTATACATATAAGATATTTCGAGATATAGTTCTGTTAGAAACGAATTTTCAGATTATAATAATGTAAATTTGTTTCGTTTATATTCTAATGGAAGAAAGTTAATATTTTATTAAATAATATAATGTCACGCCTACAATTTTTTTGTATTTTTAAATAATTAACAAAGGATGACATTCCTTACTGTATAAGGTATGTGCGATGTGGTAAGTAGCTAGAATCATTTCAGAACTACATTTCTAACAACAAAGTGGTTGAAAACAATTAAAGTTTATTCTTTAAACCCATTTCTTTGCTTTTGCTTTCTCACAATATATGTACAAGTCCACAGAATGAGAACGAGTTTTTGTAAAAAATACCTTTTTTCATTTCTCGACGTTATATGACCTAAATAACACGACAGACATCCCTGGAGGAAAAAAATCCTGTTGTTTTTGTCTTTGTCTGTACACCTGTTAAGTTTTGAAATTATTGCAAATATCAATGTCAAGTTTGAACCAAAACTATTTGGTCTGAAAATACAGATTCAGCTCGTAAATAACCAAAATATAAACAGTGTAGCGTCAGGGTTTTTTAAGGCGTTTACAGCATTAAAAAGTCTGTTGCAATTTAATTTTAAAAATGACAATCAAATTTAACCGAAAAATTACATTAACCATTACCATTACATCAATCATTATCGTTGAAATACATATATTAAAAATAAGAACAAACAAACATGGACGAAGTTTCAAAAGGTTTTAAATCTAGATAGATAAACACATTCTCGTTTCAAACACATAAAGTATACCAGGGTTCAATCTTTCAAAGAAATATTGATCATTTATTTGTTAGTATTCCCTGAGTTATCTGTTTTGGGATGGTATTTTGAAATCTACGCCAAACAAAAAGTTACGTATTGAAAGACTGTGTAAAGTTTTTGAAATTTTAGGAAAAAATAGGTATCGATAAAAGCATAATTCACGGGGAATCGAGAAAAAAGGCGATTCTGGAAGTGCCACTACCAAGTAATGTTACCTAACTCAAGTTGTTTTCTGCTATAATAAATCATTATCATCTATTTATTCCGAATGTACGAAATACTACATACATGAGCATTAGCTTATACCCATAAGTACTATTAAAATTTATTGGATGAAATTAAGCCTAATCTTTGAAACTTGGCAAACAGGGTGGATATTTGCTTAATCTTTAAAGATTAGACCATCTAAGTGACCCTCGCCAACTTCAATACACTTTTTACGTCTGGATATAAAATTATTCATTACCCAGTGGAGTGAACCTTCATTTATTGCAGCGACTTCTCTATTGTAAATTTTTCTGAAATTGAAATTCTGGAAACAACATTTATTATGTTATATTTGTATTGTATTAGAAAAAGATACGCACTAGAAAAGATGAGATTTTGAAAGACATATAACCTCTTTCCAAAAAAAGATGAGGTATTGGCGAATGCAGCTTCTGGGAAGCTCGATCAAACAATACAAATCCTAGGTCAAAGATTCAATATTGCAATAAAGTATGGTAGCATTTACTACAAAAAACGTTTGTCATTAGCAACTTAAAGATTTATATTAAATTACAATCAAATACCTACTAAAAGGTTTGTAAAAATACTCTTATAAACTGGTACAACTTTTTGACAATTCCATAAATCAACCAATAGCGTGAATATTATAAAAATCTAAAACGAAAATTGGCTGTAAAGATTAGAAGACCTCAAGACAGGGATTTTTAAAAAGAAAAAGTAACTAAAAACTCCGAAAACTCAACAAATTTGCCATTTGTAAGACTAGTAGGGAGCAAAGACAAAACATCGCAAAGAAATTGAAAATTTAAACTATAAAAGATTTATAATAGCATTAACCCACAGTAATAATAAAATATCTAGAACTCACAAGTGATACTTCAGGGTAGACTGTTTCAAGTTTGTTGTACTCTCATCAGCTGGAGCTAATCATCTGTGAAACCTAAGTACATCATCCTGGCTTATTTACAAACCAATGACTAACATTAGCACCAAATGGTACCCGATGCGACACCTATAAATAAAAAGCCATGCAGTAAAATTACAGTCTCTTTTCGTTGTGAAAAAGACGATAACCGAAAGTTTCTAAGGTGTTCATTCTGTTGTATGAACATCTCATCAGTTTAAAAATTTCAACTTATCTAAACTCAATAGTAAAGAAATTAGTTATCTTTCAAATTTGTGCAGATTTCTTTCTCTCCACACACAATATGAAAAAATATTCTTGTACCCTGCTAAATGTATCGACAATAGAAATATATTTATAGTCATATCTTTAACGAATCTACGCTGAATGATGATGTCAAACGAATGCGTTTTCAAAACAGAATAGATTTTACATTGCATGCCCCCACGAATTGGCAAAATGATAGAATCAGATAAACAGTCTAGGTTTAAAAAGTAACGTCGCCTCACTACACTAGTACAGACAATGTTCCAGATTTTCTTTTAAAATGTGGTATATGCTTTGTTTCGACTGCATCCAGATAAATCTGGGTGAACGGTCAAGCAGTCGTTTGAGATGTCGGACTTCATTCCTAGTATCCGAGACTAGCCCGAAGACAGAGGGAGGGCAGTTGTTAGAGGTGTCGGGAAGCACTAGGATTCGAGACTAGCTTGAGGGCAGACCACACGGCGTTCACCCTTAGAACTGGTCGTTGTCTACCCCATCCCAGGCTTGTCTGGGTAACGGATGACGCGATCAGAATCAAATGTGTGGAAGAGTTATGCCGAGGTGTTGCGTTTACGTTTCACCGGAGTGTTTCTCGACGATGACCCTAAAACGTTGCAGGGGGAGCTCTGTTAACAAGGGGGTCCGGTGTGGGTGGATTGAATCTTACCTGACGTCAGGGTCTTTTAAGGAGCTAAGTATCCCGCTGTGTTCTACCCTATCCTTGCTTCCTTGGAAACTGGGTAATGGATGAAGCTGTCAGGTCAAGTGTGTGGTAGAGAAATTCGTGAGAATTCTGGACGGTTACTCATACCGATCAGGGGGAGCCCTGGTATATGATACCGGTGTGGGCGGATTCGAATCTCGCCTTGGATAAGGTCATTTATGGTCACCAATGGAACCCGCTGTTTAACCGAGGTCATTTATGGTCTCCAACGGAACCCGCTGTTTGACCGAGGTCATTTATGGTCACCAAAGGAACCCGCTGTTTGACTGAATCCTAAGTGAGGAGAATCGAAGTGAGGTTTATCCCGGGCAGATGGGAAACTGCATGCCGCCAGGTAAATGTGCTTAGGAGCTATCCCGACAGTCAATCGCTCCGGTACTAGCCTGGGTAGCTAGTAGAGGGTGGATAGGCAACCTCGCTCCGACCAGTGAGCTGACTGGGAGCAATTGCTATGCAATTGCGCGCTGATTGGGCGTATCCCAATCACTTTCTTCTGGAAGGAACGTGGGGGTATGTTGATACGGGTACCCCACGTAAAACAAATTATAATAATCTGTCTGGCCTAGACGTTGGCCTATTGGATGGACGGGAGACCACACGACGTTCACCCTTAGAACTGGCTGTCTTCTACCCTATCCTGCTGACGGGAAACGGATGAAGCTGTTAGAATAAAGCGTGTGGTAGAGAAATTCGTGAGAATTCTCGACGGTAACTCTGACCGATCAGGGGGAGCCCTGGTAGATGAGACCGGTGTGGGCGGATTCGAATCTCGCCTAAGGGACAAGGTCATTTATGGTCACCAATGGAACCCACTGTTTGACCGAGGTCATTTATGGTCACCAAGGACCCCGCTGCATGACCGAGGTCATGTATGGTCACCAAAGGAACCCGCTGTTTGACTGAATCTTTAGTGCGGTGACTAGAAGTGAGGTTATCCCGCTTTTGGGCAATGGGAAACTGCAAGCCGCCAGGTAAATGTGCTTAGGAGCTATCGTGACCACACTATGATCCGGACTGCAGCCGGGTACAGTGATTGGGAGAAGCTCTGAAAGCCATTATACTTAAGAATAGTTGAAGCGAATACATAGCCTCTCACTATCAAGACAACTTCACCAAATTCGGGTACGCACCGGGAGTCTATAACGTGTAGACTTAAAAGAAGCTCTGTCGAGGGCCCACCAAGCCTAAAATTGGTAGATCGGGGTGGCAAAACCGCTTAAAAACCAAGTCCTGTCACATTTGAGGTTGGATTCGATCGGGCAGTGGTCCCTCTTGATAACAGCGTCAAGTTGGGGAATAGTCCTATTGCTGGAGGAGGTACTTCACCCCGCATGAAAGAGGACGGGAGTGTGCTGGCGGGTGAGCAGCGTGTTAAGTCAACTGCTCGGTCACTATGCGCCACTTAGCTAGTAGAGGGTGGATAGGCAACCTCGCTCCTACTAGTGAGTCAATATGGTAGCAATTGCACGACTGCCGGTTATGCAACTTGCGCGCTGATTGGGCGTATCCCAATCACTTCCTTCTGGAAGGAACGTGGGGGTAAGTTCACACAGGTACCCCACGTAAAACAACCTTGACATTTCATGTCTGGCCTAGACGAATGGAGGAGATTCAAGTGAGGTTTATCTCGGTTAGGGAGTTCGCTCGCTAACCCATGAGAAACTAAAAATGAGAAATCGTCTAGAGACCTACACTTAAAGGATGCTGATGCGAAGATACATAGCCTCTCACGTTCAAGACAACTTCACCTTAACGGGCACACACCGGGGTGCTACTTTGATGGGCCCTATAAACTAGCCTCGAAACGAAGCTCTGTCGGGGGCATACCAGGCCTATAATGGGAGATAGGGGTGGCAAACCCATTTAAAAACCAAGTCATGCCACACTTGAGGTTGGATTCGATCGGGCAGTGGCCCCAACTCTGGCTCGGTTGTACTGAACTGACTTAAGTTGGGGGAATACTCCTATTGCTGGACTAGGTACTTAGCCCCGTATGAAAGGGGACGGGAAGATGCCGGCGCATGAGCACGTATATGTTAATCGCTCCGGTACTAGCCTGGTTAGCTAATAGAGGGTGGATAGGCAACCTCGCTCTGACCAGCGAGTAACTGGGAGCAATTGCTGTGCGATTGCGCGCTGATTGAGCGTATCTCAATTGCTTCCTCCTTTGGAAGGAACGTGGGGGGTATGTTGATATGGGAACCCCACGTAAAACACCATGCAAATCATGCATCCAGATAAATCTTATTTTAGTTTTTGGATGGCAATTCATCGCATCGTCTTTACAAACTCAAATTATCTCAAAATTATTTTACTAGAACATTATCATAATTTTATTTCAACCCAACATTGTATTAGAATTGCTATTAATTAAATGTGTATTGTAATTATGTAGACTTTTAAAATTATGCTTTAGCGTTAAATTTTAAATTGCATTGACGGTATAGGAAGCTCTAGATCTACAAAAAAGAGGTAATTTACGAATGTCTCAAAAGTTTTGGCACAATGTTTAGGACTTTGTAATTTATTTTTAACAGGTTGTTATCGGAAACGAAACAAGCTTGTTGTTGCGTCATTTCAGTTTTGGGGTTTAAATTTGTCATTAAATTTTATAACTGTGATTTTATAAGATAGAAGTTTTATCTATAATCTTGTTGGACGAAAACTTTGTTTGTTGATTACACCATTCTGCATAAATTCTGTGACGCCCAAGTCGGATATTTCTATGACAATGACACGATTATTCAAGACAAAAAGATGCTTTAGAAAATAATTAAATTCAACAGAATCTCTGACAGGTACCTACTGGATGACTGCATGTGAATATAAACCTCAAAGGTATACAAGATATCCATACATAAGGTTGTGGGGAAAAATCTGCAAAATTTGGTTGCAACTCTAATTTGCTTGCATTCATCTAGAATGCTATGATACTTTCTGGGTTTTTTTTATTTAAAGTGTAGTTTACTTAGCTAGTAGAATTAATTTCTAATGCATAAATAATCAAGAATTTAAAAAGAATTAACTCGGAAGATAAAATTGACAAATTTTATACTTGGCATGGAATTTTGAAAAACTTTTCTGCTGTAAACATGCAGCTTCTGGAAAGCTTGCTCAAACAATACAAATCCTCGGTCAAAGATTCAGTATTGCAATAAAGCATGGTAGGATTTACAACAAGAAAGGTTTGTCATTAGCAACTCCAAAATACAGTGTGTCCCTGGATGGGGTGCCCATAAGGTGATTTTTTCCAAAAAAATATTCGGAACTAGATATTTATGGTCTAAAAAGCTTTTGCTTATTATAAATTACAAGAAAAGTTAAAAAATTGCAAATCTTAGTTGATTTGCTTTAATTGGGAGCTTTTTTTCTTTTTAATGGGATCAAAATTTTGTCTAAGTCCAAACTATCTGTGATCCACCTAGTATTCCGAACTAAAAATTGCCTAGAAACATGATTAATGTTGAAACATCGGTTTTGTCAAAAATAAGTCAGAATGTTAGATCTCCAGCAAAGAATTTTCTTAATTCAATGTTACGGACGTGGCGACGTATCATACCGATACGTAATCGAAGAATTCGAAGAAAAATATCCTGGAATTAATGTGAGCCAAAGTGGATTGAAAAAACTTGTGAAAAAATTTAAAGAAACGGGATCAGTTGCAGACATAAAGAAGAAGAAAAAGATGTATAGTTACGAAAATGATGCTGCCAGTGCCGTGGCTTTGAATTCTGTTTTGGAAAATCCCAAACAAAGTTTACGAAGAAGATCACTTCAAATCGGTGTTTGCAAAAGTGACCTTCAACGAATTTACAAAGCCAACAAACTTTATCCATTTAAACCAAAATTCATTCACACTTTAAAAGAAAATGATTATGGGTTGAGACTTGAATTTTGTGCAAATATAGGGGAGAAAATAATGTACGATCCTTTGTTCCACACGAAAATTTTATTTTCGGATGAGGCTACTTTTTCAACGAATGGAGTGGTGTCATCCCAAAATTGTCGTTATGGGTATCTTAAGCAAAATGTCTATAAGATAGACTTAGAGCACAATGTTGATATTTTAAAACAGAGGATCACTGCCTGTATAAATGAAATTACCCCAGAAATGCTGCGGAATGTATACCGAGGATTTCGCTGGCGAGTAGAAAAATGTTTCAACATTGGAGGTGGACAGGTAGAATAAGTTGTTTCTCGTTTTAATTTTTGTGTAAATTCCATAAGCTTTTAATAAATTATTTTGTACTTTGTTAATTGTTATTTCAATCAAAATAATGTATCATCCGTCACCGACACTTTGTTCAGGTTGCTAGGGAACCGTGCTTAGTTTATGGACTTAGAAAAATTTCTACAAAATTTTCATTTTTTTCATTAAAAAAACGCATTACTTGAATCAGGTTGCTTAAAATGTTTGATTTTTTTAGTATTCTGCAGTTGTAAAATAAGCAAAACCTTTCCAGACCAAAAATACCCTCCTCCAAAGGATTATTTAGAAAAAATCACCTTATGGGCACCCCATCCAGGGACACACTGTATATACCAAATTACAATCAAATACCTACTAAAAGGTTTGTAAAAATACTCTTATAAACCGGTACAACTTTTTGACAATTCCAGAAATCAACCAATAGCATGAATACTGTAAACGAGAAATTGGCAGTAAAGATTAGGAGACCACAAGACAGGGATTGTTAAAAAGAAAAAGTAACTAAAAGCTCCGGCAAACTCCAAATTTGCCATTTGTAAATCTAGTGAATCAGCAAAGACAAAACATCGTATAGGAATTGACAATTTAAAATATAAAAGTCTTACTAAGACTATTTAAGACTATTAACCCAGAAACATAATGAAATGTGTGGAATTCACAAGTGATACTCTAGGACAGACTGTTTTGAGTTTGTTGCACTGTCATCAGCTGGAGCTAATCACTTGTGAAACCCACACACAGCATCCTGGCTTATATACAAGCTAATGACTAATATTAGTACCAAATGCTAACCGATGCGACACCTATAAAATTACGGTCTCTATAGGTTGTCAAAGAGAAGATAACCGAAAGCTTCTAAGGTGCTGATTCTGTTGTATGAACATCTCGTCATCTGTTTAAAAATGCAGCTTATCTAAACTCAATAGTAAAGGAATTACTCATATTTCAAATTTGTGCAGATTCTTTCTCCCCACACACTTAGAAAAAATATTATTGTACCCTACTAGATGCAACGACGATAGAAATATATTTCTAGTCGTATCTGTAGCGAATGTACATGTTCAATGATGTCAAACGAATACGTTTTCAAAACGAAAAAGATTTTATAGTGCATGCTCCCACAAGTTGAAAAATAGCATAATCGGACAAACAGTCGAATTTTAAAAAGTAACATCTCCCTACTACGCTTGTACAAACACCGAGTCAGGTTTTCTTTAAAAATTGTGGTATATGCTTTGTTTCCTGAAATGAACTGGTTTCTTGTAAATCTACAAGACAAGATTCAACAATGAAACTTTCATTAGACATTTACAACTTTTTCCAGAATGTGAACGACTGCACCTAGATAAATATTATTATAGTTTTTGGATAGCAATCGTTCTCGACAAGCTTAAAGGTTCTCATAATTAATTTACTAAAACGTTGTCCTAATTTTATTTCAGCCAAACATTGGCCTTCAAATTTGCCAGACCTTAATTCTTTTGATTACTAAGTTGGGACGCTTTACAGAGAAAAGTGAGCAGTATCCTGAAACCGTTTAAAAATAGGGAAGAATTAAAAGGGAGAGATTTAGATTTTCAAGAAACTATTCCGTGAGCTATTGTGCAGTGGAAAGCACGATTGAAAATGATCATAACTGAAAATAGGAAAAATAGTGTCATTTTATTGGTGAAACTAGTATATATAAACTCTAATACAATATATTGTATTAGAAGTGCTATTAATTAAATATGTATTGTAATTATGTAGACTTTTAAAATTATACTTTAACGAAGGCGCAGCTATTTTGAGGTTGGTAACAATCGTCATTGAACTCCAAAGTATGAAGCGTTTTATCTAGGCTATCCGGTATATTTTTAAAAATTTTAAATTTTATTGATGGTATAGGAAGATATAGATCTACCAAAAAAGAAATACTTAACAAATGTCTCAAAAGTTTTGACACAATCTTTAGGTCTTTGGAATTTATTATTAGCAAGTTATTATTGGAAACGAAACAAGCTTGTTGTTACGTCATTCTAATATCTTCTCAATTTTGGGATATAAATTTGTCATTATGTTTTATTAGATAGAAATTTTCAAGAGTTTCTTCAATCTTGTTGATCGGTTCCAAAACCTCAAATTGTACTATTCTTTTCGAATTAGTTTATTAAGTTTTTAAGTAGTAGTTTCAACAACTCTTGTATTATTCAAACAATTATTTTAAAAAGTTAATAAAACTATACGTCGTTTTCTTGTAAATTGGAAAATCGCCAAAAAGTTTTATTTTGTTTTTTGATAATTTTAATATTTGTCAAAAATACCTACACCATTCAATATTATTAGAAAATATGCTCTGCAATTGTTGCCTTCCTACTCCTTTAAAGCATTTTTAATGATTTCAAAATAATCAGTAACGGGGGTGTATCAAAAAATGTTAAAAAAGGAATTTTTCATGTCGGGATATTTCTTCAAGCCCGGTTTGTGAACGTAAAATGTCATTAGGAATATTTTTTCTTAATAAGATTTTTCTATATTTTAACAAATAAGGTCATCTCGATTTAAACACCTATTGTCACTTGTAAACTTTGACGTGGCGTATTTCAAGTATTTTTGGAAGCAGAAGTGATTGAACAACAAAGTTTTTTCCTTTAAACAAAGAATATTAAAATGTTTTCCCATATGGATCGAACTTTATGGCACACACTGTATAGTTGACCACCTGCAAAATCTGCCGTTTCTCTTCATAATCATCAATTTTCTTAATTTGTAAGAGAATCCTTTAAAATAAGATATTTTGTTAATTTTGTTTGCTGTAAACATTTGTGTATCCTATTATTGTTTATAAAAATATTATATTTGATAAAAACATTTGCTTCGTATTGTATATTTCTTTATACAGAGATTTGCCGAAAAACATTGATTTTAATGTTTGAGTATCTTAAAAACGAATGTTTTCCTGAATCGTTGTGTAGAAACGTTACTGTTCATAACTCTCAATAAATCAATAATTTTATAAAATCACTAAGCATTAGCTGTTGTTAAATTGGGTCCACTTCACGAATTTTGTCCTAAATCTAAGATTTATACATTAAAAATAAATTCTTATTACTGTAATAAGTCCTAATTTCGTAATAATTTGCAAGAATTTTAAATAAGAGTACAGTTTTAATATAATATAATCATTCTTTCCATTTAAAAAGATGTAATTATATTTACTAAGAAATACAGACAGAAACGTGATACCTTAGATAAGGAAATGACGCGTTTTTAAACGGGCTTCAGCAAAACAAATCACGAATAAAAACTAAAAATATGCTAGGCAGTGTTGCCGCAAATTCGGAGGCAAAAACATCCTTTGAATGCTTTTATACATGCGGAGGTAAACACAACCGCGTGGCGTATACATGTATATCTCGCAGCGACTCTGCGGCAATCGCTGGAACTAAAATGTATATAAGTATACGTAAATAGGTCCCGTTTGACTCCGGCTGAAAATAGGTGGAAAATGATCCTGGAGGTGTCCTGATGCCGAATAACATGGTTAGAGCGTTCGACTCCGATACCGACGAGTTGCCTCCGGATTTTGAGTCCGACTCGTACGCTGTATATGGCGTTCGGAGGTGTATAAGTACTAAAAGCATATATATATATATATATATATATATATATATATATATATATATATATATATATATATATATATATATATATATATATATATATATATATATATATATATATATATATATATATATATATATATATATATATATATATATATATATATTGGTTTAATCGACGTTGTCGGACCCGCTATATGGTAGGGTCTTTAGTAGACCCGCATTTTTTGATTTTTAAAATGTGTATATTTTACATAATATTGATCTATTTCTGATAAGCAATATTTAAGATCCTCGAGGGGTAAAAATATATGAAAAAAAATATTAATGATATTTGACAGTCGTTCTTGAACCCGATACATATTACAGTTTTTACAGACCCATTTGTATAATTTTAAACAAGCCTACCTACCCTACCGAACCCAGCAACGTTGCCGAATGTATCAGAGATAAAATTACGATTGACGTAATGATTTTGGGATGCTAAGCACATAAGTGATCTTTATTTTTGTTGATTTGTTCGTAAATTCCATAAATATGTTAACCTTAAACGCAGAAAAATTAACTTTTTCGGTAAAACGATGTAACTCTAAAAATTATTATTAACATGAGAAAATAGCATTGATCCTCTTTTGTTCTAAAATACATAAGGTTTATGCAAATAATTGTTTTTTAATAATTTGTTTTTAAATCATTTATTTTAACATGATTATTTTTGTTTACAAGAATACAATTAAAAGTTTCGAAGACACGTCATGTATATGTGTTTTGAGAAAATAAATGTTATAACCAAATCTTTTGACCTCCTGAACATTTTACTGTTATGTTTTTAGCACAAATGAACAGTTTCTAAGATATGTATATTTTAATGCCACGGTAACAGTTCAGTCAAATTAGTAAAAATAGAGGGGAATTGAGGTAGATCCTTGGATTTTTTATAGGCCTTCTTTGTGATATGTTAAATAACCCCTTAAAAGTTACTACTCAAAAGAGGTGAACCAGAGAAGCTGATGAGGGTAAGCCATGCCCCCACATGATTTTTACTGTTTTTTCAGAAACTATTAGTTTTATCAAAATGGAGCCAGTTAGGTAAAATAGGATTTTATTTAACTTTCATACCAAAAAGCTAAGAAAACTTTGTGCATGTTGTCTTGTTTCTGTGTAATCGAAAAACGATCATATGTCAAACAGACAAATAATTTGTGTCGGTACATATTATACGAGAAGCTTCGAGCATAACTTTGTGTGATTTGATGTTCATCATGAAATAGCTATGGAAATCTCGTTGAGCATCGAACGCGATCCTGGTTCAGTCTTCTTCTATCTCAGCATCTCCAGCAAAATCTACGAGGCGATATTATCATTATTATTGGGGCTAGTCATATGGTAATTCTAGTATTGGCAAGATACATTTTAGGGGTATACCCTGTACTAATCAATCTTTTTAGTGAACCTAAAACCTACAGGGTACTTCAGGGTTTTTGGATCTTTCTTACTTCGTTCTTTATATTGATATTCGTATCGAGTAATTCTTTTCTTGAGTGGTTTTTGTTTTAGAATTCTAAGTTCGAGACTTAATTCCACGCCTGCTTTAAAATGTAGCTAGATATTTAACATTAAATGAGACTTCACCCATTTTATATGTAGGATATCTCGAGCAGATGATGCCAATTCCTTAGGGTCAATGCCTTTGATCAAAATAGGCCATTAAGCACAACATATCTATGTTCAAAAATGAAATGTTACAAAGCTATAGACCTTCAAAATAAAAAAGTCCAAAATGCAATTTGGATAAAATTCTGTGTTCAAGGACAGTTGTTATTAGAACATACATTAGTCTTATTTTGTGCTTGTGGTAGCTGTAGCGTACCCGCTGCCGCTAGATACGGAATTCTGTGCTAGTGATATGTTTAATGAATACACCATTGAATGCAAAATTTAATTCTTCACAAAACAGGTATACTTGACCCAAGTCGAATAGTGACAAGTCAAATAATGCTCTATAAAATGCAGAAAGAAAATAAAGGTAAAACGTCATGCAGTATGACGTACAAACGAAGTAAGAAAGATTTCAAAACAAGGTGAAATGCCCTATACAATTTGGTTTCTATAAAATAATTGTCCAGTACAGGGTATTCTCCTAAAGATATTCTTTTTACTGCAAAATTATCATAATAGTACAACCAACAATAACAACAACATCGCTTCATGAATTTTGCAGAAGTGATGCTAAGGTTGCACTGCGAACTCAACATTTTTGTTCTTAGCTAAGTACTTGATGACGAATACAAGATCGCAATAAGTTATGTTCTAAAGTTGCTCCGTCAAATGTATTGGTAGAAATTGTTGGTCTACATACAGGGTGTTTTACTAAACTTTCGTATAAATTGCATGTGTGATAGTATTCATCAATAGGAACAAAAAATTCTTTTTGTTTTTACGCAAATCGACAAAAATTTGCTAAAAATGTCAATTTTTGGGAACTGCTGGAAATTATAGTCAAAACAAACTGCGACATCACCTAGCAGCAGCTGCGTCAATGTATTAGATAGGCACATCCAGCTCCAAGTGTGATTCTTAGACCAGTGACCTGCTACCCGCTTTTCAAAAACCATTCTTTTTTCGGTTATTATGAAAGATAGACACTAATGATTTTCAGCTTTTTTGTTGCATTTTATGTGTACTACCACCTATTCAGAGGATACGAATCTTAAGTGAAACATCCTGTATGATATATATTCATGCGTCAATTAAATAAGCTTTATTTTATCTAACCCACTTAATAACCAGTCCATAAACCTAACAGTTTTTGAAAATAAAACGACAAAATACATCTGGGGGCGTAGTTTAATATTGATATTTTACAAAGTTCAGGATATTATCTACTCGTAAACATGAACAAATCAAGCATAAAGTCATTTTCAAGTTTAGCTGACGAAAATACACTACATTTGATTAGTTGAACCTAGATTAAAAAAATAGCAGTTTCTATTTTTACTGTGCGTTTATACAGTTACAAGAAAATTATGGAATGTTCGATCCCTACTTTCTGTTTAATGAATTTGAAGGTACAAAACAGTATACACTATATGGTGGTTAAGTGTCTTTAAAAGTTTTTTCAAACCTTGCTCAATTCAGTTATATTGCACTTGTACTAAGTTAAAGATCAATTTTTATTGTATTCTGAAATAGCTATTTGTGAATTGGAATATGTATTATATTGTTAGTGACGAATTGTACATCAGAGATTTTCTGATTACAATTGAAATACATGTAGTTCTAAATATAACAGGCGCAAATCATATTAGTCCACCCAGTTTCATTTTTGTTAAAGAACGTCCCACAGAATTTATTTCGTTTATCTTTTGTTTTATGAGGTGGCCGTTTCTTGTTGCTATAGTGAAGTACTGCTGCTGCATCTACCCCATACCAATGTTCATGAAATTCAATTGGGGGTTGCAACATACACTGCCCCTCCGAACGTTTTGAGTGCTCTGTTTCCATTAAAAGTTCCATTAAGTAATCTTACAAATTACAGACGAGAAAGTTTTCCTTCAGCGTTTTAGCAAAAAGTCACAAATGATGCTCAACTTAGTTCGCCCATTTTAATTTTTGATAAAGAACACCTCACGATTTTTACCCTGAATGGTCTACGACGTTGTTATTTATTGGTGGTATATAGTACATATCGTCGCCGTTATTGCATATGAACTTAATTCTTTGAAATGTTGTAACTAGCTATGTTGCTAGTTGCGATTTCAAAGAATTCATCATGCCATCTGTAACAAAGTTTTTATAAGCATTTAAACCGCGCTCCTGGAAAATTGCTACAAAATAGTTCCGCTAGTATGCATTAACGTCGACGATATGTATGAGTGAGTACTGTGATCCAGTGATATGTATGTGTGCGTGTAGTATCCAATGCAACAAATATAAACAAGGAGTCAGAAAATAATTCAGAAACCAAATAGTTCAAGCATTCATTCTCTCATCTTAACAGTAAAAGAATAAAGCATTCATTAACCACAAACAGTCTTTCAAACAAACAAACACAGAAGATATTACATGTGGTGACCGCCGACTTTAATTGAACACGCAACAATCTGTCAAGAAACTTACTCTTGTAAGCATACCATTCAAGATACCAGGATCCTATTTATGAAGCAGATGTCGAGAAATTAATTAGCATAATTCCAGTAGAGGATCAATACTCAGCACCACCACTACCAGAAGTGATAATCTATCTGAAGTCACGGTTGTATAAAGTTTTTTCTGTTCTAAATTTTTCTGCCATCAAAGCAGACTATCTACAGCATTTAAAGAAAGTATTTCAACGCCTATATCATTACGGTTTACTATCAAATTTAAACAAAAACAATTTTTAAAGCCAAAGAACTAACTTGTCTCGACCACACAGTGAACAGTGATGGAGTTACGTCGCAAATTTCAAAAGGAGAAGCTATTCATAACTTTCCAATCCTTAGAATGCAACAAGAATTATGCCATTTCGTTGGCATAGATTGTCGATTTAAACCTGAGCTAAACCTATTTATTCCAGAAAAAGTTTCAGAACCCTACAAGAAACCCACACAACAGTGTGTCGCAAAACGTATAATTACAAATCGGTTGTTGTGAACTTCAATAAACGGTCGTACCAAAAATTCGTTACTTCGTGTGATCGGGAACACAGGGAATACATAGCAGATAAGCTCGAATGCAGCCCATTACAAATCCTTATCTTTTTTTGTGCCGTTTATGTATAGAACGTTCGCAATTACTTTTTGTTACCTGTTAGACATATATGTGTACATACATTTACTATTTTCCTTTTATGTTGCATATACGATTATGATCCAACCAACAACCTACAAGTCCAACAGAATCCTCATACGTTCCTCTTAGGTTAAGTTTTGTAGTTTTTAGTTATTTGCATTTTGCAACGAGCCCTAGAATTTAGAATCTGCTGTCTTAATTTTAACCGTTTTCAATTATCTCATTCGATTCTCATGTTATTATTATTAGCGCATTTCTATAGGTTAAGTTCTTATTATTGTAACGAACATTAACATTAAGAGCCCTGCACTAACTTTAATCAATTGTAAAACCAGCCAAAGAAAAAACGCGGTTTTTTACGTATCTATCAAGTTGCTTTACAATCACAACCGCATCTTATGCGTACATCCACTAGTTCTTTCCAATCTTGTCCTCAAGCAAGCTGATGGAGACTTTTTCTGCTGGAAAACTTCTAAAACCCAAGGGAGCAATAAATGTGATGATCACCGTTGCCTTGGATACTTTGTAGTATCCAAGGAATCGAATGTAAACGAGGGATCAGAAAATAATTCAGAAACCAAATAGTTCAAGCATTCATTCTCTCATCTTAACAGGAAAAGAATAAAGCTTTAATTAACCACAAACAATCCTTCAAACAAACGTACAAAAAAGATATTACAGTACTTTAATACTAAAAAAGTTCTTGAAATTTATCGTTTGATTACTACGGAAAATGACATATGTACTTTTCCACCTTATTTGGAAACAATCCACTTTCCCCAGAAATTAACTTTTCCGTATTATGTTGCGTTGTCTCACTTGTTCGAAAATCCTGTTAACCTTACTCTAATCATTTATATAAAAAATGAATTCAGTTATAAAGTCCTACTTAAAGATACCATTGGTATGAACACATGGATTGTAGGTATTAATATATGCTTTCAATCATACAAATATAACTTTATAAACTTATATCACTCTCCAAACTCTAGTGATGCTCAATTTCTAATGAAACTTGAAAATTTGTTTGATGTATATGCTAGTAGATCAGAGACCTTACTAATTATCGGAGACTTTAATATTGACCTATTAAAGGATTCATATTATGAAAATAGGCTGAGATCTTTAATTAAAAATAATGGACTACATCAGATTATCGATCAACCTACAAAAATCACTAAGGACAGTGCTAGACTCATAGATCTTCTTGTATCTAATGAAAAAACCATTGATGTCCAGGTACACCATGTTCCAAAAATAACCGATCACTCAATAATAACTGTAAATGCAAAAGTGAAAGAAAAATTTGAAGAATATACAACACAGAGACATGAGCAACTTCAATGAAATGCAATTTCAATTAGATCTAATGGATCAACCATGGAATCCGGACTGTACAAACACCAATCAACTAGCAGAAACATTAGTTAAAACCATAATGGACATACTAAACAGGCATTCTCCAACTGTTAAAAAAACCATTAAATGTCAATGGAGTTGTAAGCGTTGGTGGACTCCAGGAATAGCCTTGGAAATTGAAGAAAGGGACAGATTATATAAAAGAGCAGTCTTTACACAAGAAGAAAGTGATATCAATAGGTATAGACAACAAAGAAATGGAATTCCTAGTTTGATCAGGAACCACAAGAGAAATTATTATCAAGAAAAAATAGATGATATGAAAAATAACTCAACAGAAATGTGTAAAACAGTTAAAGAATTAATTAAAGGAGGCCATAACAGACAAAAAAAAGGAATGTATTATTTTTGACAATGAGTTAGAACAAAAGGAAATTCAAATTGCAGAAAAATTCAATATTTACTTTATTAACAGCATGCAACAAATTATTACATTAACAAATTTAACCCAAATTGAAACTGATTTAAGCCACATTAATGTACATCAATGCAAGTTCGAAAAATTTTTACCAATAGAGTTTTGGGAGTTAAAAAAAATTAGAAACAATTTACTAATAAGAATAGTAGTGTCGATGGTATTACAGTAAAGATTCTTAAATTAGCTTTCAATTTAATAGGACAGAGATTTTTATATATTATTTTTTAAACATTTAATAATATTTAAAATAAAAACCGAATATACCCAGAGCACATTTTAAATGAATCACTATTCGTAGAAGATGTTCATGATCATAATACTAGAAGTAGAAATAATTTTTATGTTCATACAGTAACAACAAATATAGGACAAAATAATCTGTTTCATAAAGGTTTAGTTGAATATAATTCACTTCCAGCTAATGTAAAAAACTGTACATCTTTAACATTATTTAAGAAACAGTGTAAAAAATATGTAATAAATTACATTAATATTTAAGAAATTATAATGTATTATATGGAATTTATCTAGTTATATGCTATAAATAAAGTATATTATTATTATTAATAAATATTAAAACCTTCAATTTTTCAAAGACAGAGAATAATTTACAAATGTGAAGAGAACTCGCATACGAGCTGATGTAATTCTTACGTCACTTTTCTCCATCAAATATTAAATGCGAGCTATTATAACCAAACGTTTATAAAACAAAGCTTAACATAAGCGTCATGGCAATGTTGCCAGATCCAGGGCTTAGGAAGTCTGTAGAACATAGCGGGTTTGATAGCGTCTTGTATAAAAATATACGATATACACTTGAGAAAGGCGCGACGCCCCCTATAGTTCATTGTGATGAACTACGGTTGTATAAAACTTTTTACAGACCCTACTTTTCCAAACCCAAATTGTATATTTTTTTATTGCAGTTTTAGATAAACCTTATCCTGTAGACCTCAAAAACATAGGAGAACGTTGCCAGACCCAAGCCCGGGTCTGAGAGCGTCGAAAATGGTCCGACAAGTCGGTAGAATATAGCGAAACGGGTATGTATAAGCGGTTTGACAAATATATATATATATATATATATATATATATATATATATATATATATATATATATATATATATATAAATGATTAGAAGTAATAATGCGCGTAGAGATATACAAGAAAGTGTTATAATAATGGGATATCGCGCAACAGAGAAGAAAGAAAACATAAGTTGCAGCCGTCTACACGTGTTTCACACTTATTAGTGATCATCAGGACGGCATAGCAGATGGAATAAATATAAAAGCAACCAACTCAGAAAGATGTAACAACACAAGGTTTCACTGATAGCAGCCAACCGCACATTTGCAGTATCGGCCTGAAGACACTGAGTTTTCAGTGCAACAACAAACGTCACTACGGAGGCAGCTAAAGCCACTACCGTGAGACAACCAATCCCAAAGTATAATATCAATGATTAGAAGTAATAATGCGCGTAGAGATATACAAGAAAGTGTTATAATAATCTACGCGCATTATTACTTCTAATCATTGATATTATACTTTGGGATTGGTTGTCTCACGGTAGTGGCTTTAGCTGCCTCCGTAGTGACGTTTGTTGTTGCACTGAAAACTCAGTGTCTTCAGGCCGATACTGCAAATGTGCGGTTGGCTGCTATCAGTGAAACCTTGTGTTGTTACATCTTTCTGAGTTGGTTGCTTTTATATTTATTCCATCTGCTATGCCGTCCTGATGATCACTAATAAGTGTGAAACACGTGTAGACGGCTGCAACTTATGTTTTCTTTCTTCTCTGTTGCGCGATATCCCATTATTATAACACTTTCTTGTATATCTCTACGCGCATTATTACTTCTAATCATTGATATTATACTTTGGGATTGGTTGTCTCACGGTAGTGGCTTTAGCTGCCTCCGTAGTGACGTTTGTTGTTGCACTGAAAACTCAGTGTCTTCAGGCCGATACTGCAAATGTGCGGTTGGCTGCTATCAGTGAAACCTTGTGTTGTTACATCTTTCTGAGTTGGTTGCTTTTATATTTATTCCATCTGCTATGCCGTCCTGATGATCACTAATAAGTGTGAAACACGTGTAGACGGCTGCAACTTATGTTTTCTTTCTTCTCTGTTGCGCGATATCCCATTATTATAACACTTTCTTGTATATCTCTACGCGCATTATTACTTCTAATCATTGATATTATACTTTGGGATTGGTTGTCTCACGGTAGTGGCTTTAGCTGCCTCCGTAGTGACGTTTGTTGTTGCACTGAAAACTCAGTGTCTTCAGGCCGATACTGCAAATGTGCGGTTGGCTGCTATCAGTGAAACCTTGTGTTGTTACATCTTTCTGAGTTGGTTGCTTTTATATTTATTCCATCTGCTATGCCGTCCTGATGATCACTAATAAGTGTGAAACACGTGTAGACGGCTGCAACTTATGTTTTCTTTCTTCTCTGTTGCGCGATATCCCATTATTATAACACTTTCTTGTATATCTCTACGCGCATTATTACTTCTAATCATTGATATTATACTTTGGGATTGGTTGTCTCACGGTAGTGGCTTTAGCTGCCTCCGTAGTGACGTTTGTTGTTGCACTGAAAACTCAGTGTCTTCAGGCCGATACTGCAAATGTGCGGTTGGCTGCTATCAGTGAAACCTTGTGTTGTTACATCTTTCTGAGTTGGTTGCTTTTATATTTATTCCATCTGCTATGCCGTCCTGATGATCACTAATAAGTGTGAAACACGTGTAGACGGCTGCAACTTATGTTTTCTTTCTTCTCTGTTGCGCGATATCCCATTATTATAACACTTTCTTGTATATATATATATATATATATATATATATATATATATATATATATATATATATATATATATATATATATATATATATTATAATAGGTACGTAGATGTATTCGTTTATATGTATTTGTGTAAAATAATATAAAACTAGGATAATGGGCCCTACGGGCCTAAGCACTTAAGTATGATAGAAATAGCATTTATCGATTTTTTTTAAAGTAGGTCAGTATTTACATGACCTACATAAATCTCCAATCGATTCTCTATCGATAGAGCACATATTAGTACCAAATAACACTCAATAGCACTAAATAGTACGATAGAATCAGCATTTATCGGTTTTTTAAAACATAACCTAATTTAAAAATTTTTAAAACATAACCTAATTTAAAAAATTTTTATCCTCGGCAAATTACGCGTCGAATGAGCCCAAGCCCATCTCTCCAGCCCTTATAGAACGCGAGAATGGGGCTCGGACACACATACAAATCAACTTTAGTAGTATTGGATAGCATATTTATTTCATAAGCCCCCCCCCAAGGAGAATTTTTGGGTGCGCCTCTGATTTATAGTATTTTTGATGTTTAGTTTACGGTAAATTTTATTATTTTTATTATTGAAGCACCAGTTCTGTTTTTTTAGTTTAAAATATTTTCTTTGATTGTTTTGTATTTTATTTTATACCTAAATTGTTTTTATAACGTGTTTCCAAGAAATATAGATATACGTAAATATGCTGATCATTTGTTCTTGGTATCTAAATACCACACGATAGCGCAGTACCCCCATCCTGAATTCTCACCGGCCGCCACTGGTGGCGACTCAGTTCCAAATGAGTGCACTTCTTGGAGAAACTTACTTATGTGTAGCTTTACCATGTATGGCCAACAACGGCTTCAGAAACTGTGGAATAGTTCCGTTTGATCCAAATGTCTTTACTGACGAAGATCTTGCAACTGCAGAAACCAGTGATATCCTGCTATTACAAGTTGATGAGGAAGATGTAACTGACAGAGATGATTCCGACAAGCTTGATGCTGTTTTTAGGGCCTGTCACGACCTACTACAGTCGCACACTTGCGCAGCAAGTTCTTAAATTAAAATAATCGCACTAAGTGGTGAAGTTCAACATAGTAATTTAGATACTGAACCGCAACATACCACTTCATTTGCTACAAGTCCAAGAGACATTGTTCTTGTACCAAAATCAAATATAATGAAACGAAAAACTACTCGCAAGAACGAGAAAGGAGACATTTTAACCTCTAGCCCCTACAAACAAGATCTTTTAGAAGAAGATGCCAAAAAGAATAGATACTGAAAAAAGGAAGAAAAAAGAAGCTAGAAAAATAGGGAAGACTGCAGAATCTTGTGAACTCAAGGAACTAAGCTTACGTGCAAAAATGGAGTAAATATTCCCGAGCGTTTCTCTCAAAAATACTAATAAACGTAGTCGAAAGACACTGCCTAAAGTTTCAAAGAGATCGGCACAATAAAAAAAAGTTTTCTCTTTTAAGTTGTAACATTAAATTTGCCTTAAATTGTACATTACATTTTTCTGTATATTTGAGGCAATTTTATTGATAAAACACAAAAAACACATTTCAAGTATATTTGGATAAAGGGAAGCCTGCACGAGTTACATACAGCTCTTATCTCCATATCTATAATCACCTTTATTAATTAAACTTCATATTTATTTTCCCTTTTCAATATATTGTAATTATATTCCATGCAATGTAAATCAGGCACATCGCAATGAATTTCCTCACCGCTCTTCTCAAAATGTATGGAAGTCAAACTAAGAACGAAATCAAACAAAGAAACTCTAATTTAGTCACAGCCTGAAAGCACAAGCTATACAGCATCGAGCTGGAACCTTGTCAGAGTGAATACATCATTAAAGCAGAAAAGTACTTGACCACCGAGCAACGCAACTGTTGTGGAGTTTGCATCATTGGAATACTGTAAATTCAGATTTGTCGACTTAGTTGAATTTTGTATTTAGCAATAACTACTTTACTCAATTCTGGTCTCAAAATATTCTAAACTATATAACTGTCGAAGAAAATGGGATTTGTCGTAATTTGAGCTCCTAGAAACAAATTCGATGGAAAAATTCTGAGCCCATTGATTTTTAAATCTTCATACGGCACCACGAACTTTTTGGAAGACTAGACCATCTACATGGCAAGATCTAAAAGAGAAACATCTTTATACAACAACTCTATGAAGAAATCGAACGCAAAGGAAGAACCCAATTATTGACGGCGCTCACTGCGACGCCATAACTAGCAGCTCATTAGCGAAGCAAACCCTACTAAAGGCTAGCGCTCCCTGCTCTTCACACTCCGACATCCAACCCAAACTGTGGTCCGTACATTCATCTATGCTTCGAGTGATCTATCCTTTAGCCTAAAATCCGACGAATTCTGGACAGCAAGGTCATCGTATCGTAACTTATCCCTTACCATTTTTTAAGATGTAGAGGTAAATTCCTTACAAATTTATTGAAAATTAATGTAGAATTCTGTTGGCACTAGAAACAGCGAGAATGGGAAGACCACCCAAGGAAAAAATCTTTAAAAAATTTATTGCATTAGCAGTGGATACATGCACAAGAAAACATAATATTACTAATCCATCGCAAATCTATAACATGGACGAAAATGGAATCCAGATGGTACCAAGCAAACTTTCAAAAGTTATAGCCCATAAGGGTCGAAAACAAGTTCGAGCGCTCACAAGTGCAGAACGTGGACAAATTGTCACTGTGGTTCTCTGTATGAATGCAGCACGTAACTTTATACCGCTAGCTATAATTTCTCCACGAAGAAAAAATGAGTTGCTGTTTTCTGGTGCCCCATTCAGCATCTTGACCTTGCAAAATGAGTCTGGTTATATGAAACGTGACCTTTTTGTTGAATTTCTAAAACACTTTCAGAAGCATGCTCATTGTGATTCTGAAAATAAGGTGCTTCTAATTCTTGATGGGCATAGAAGCCATGAGTGCTGAAGCTATAGAATATTGCAGAGAACACGGAATTGTACTCTTATGTCTGCCACCCCACTGCACGCACAAAATGCAGCCACTGGATGTGGTTGTATTTTCTTCGCTGTCTGCTTATAATGAGGAAGTGCGTTTGTGGATGAAAAACAATCCTGGAAAAATTGTAACGTTATACAATGCAAGCTACTTGTTCGGCAAAGCATGTCGGCGCTCTGCAACAATGACAATGCCCTAGGTGGTTTTGAAAAACGGGTATCTGGCCATTCAACCCAAATATTTTTCCTGACAATTCCAACCTGCTGCCACACTGATAGACCAATGGAAACCGACAACCAAGAAATGGAATCACAACCAGAAGCAGGTAGGTTACAGAATAAATTACATAGCTAATATCTATACCTGTTAGTTTTAAAACTGATCGGTATTTTGTTTAAGGTGTATCAAGAACTTCCATTGTTCATGAAGAGACGGTAGCTATGGACACCAAAAAAGGATGGTAGTCAGGAAGATGTTTGATCTTTACAACCAGTTACTTAAAACCTTATTTCGTTAGGCGATTATTTATTTCCAATGGCTTAATATTTATTTTGGTAGATCTGGGTCCTTCCGGTCTTTGCCGCAAGATAAAAAATCAGTGCCCATGGAAACACTCAACATCATCTGAATCAGAGAACGAATGGCAACCAAGTGGTCGCACATCCACTGAAGTCAGCATTATCAGCCCTGAGTATGATGTTGGTGATACCAAGATATTGAAGTGCAATATTTCCGCACCTTGCTTTACACCATTTGATATTAGTCCACCTCCCATAGCTCCACCACAAACAAGGAGTTCTAGACCATCTCAGAGTGCGACGATTCTGACGTCAACTGCAAATTACACTTTGACCGAAGGAAAAACTGCTCTAAAGGTGTTCAAAAATCACAAGTAAAACAAGTAACAAAGTCACTGTTTGACGATAATTCCGAAAAAAATCAGTCGAGTAGACATGTTAAGAAAGATAATTCAGAGATTAAAGAAACTGGGAAAAAGCTAAAAGAAAAGTCAGATGATGATGTACCAAACCTCTATTGTGAAGAAATGTTTAGCGCCTCTAGACCAAAGGAGAAATGGTCCACGTGTCATTCTTGCACGCAATGGGCACATGATATATGTGCAGGAATTTCAAACAATAGAAGAAACTTCATATGCGATATTTGCAATCAGAATGCTTAAAAAAGCAGGTGGTCATTTTACCCCAATTACAGGACGACCATTTTACCTACCAGTGCAAAGAATTTACGGTTTTTATTGTTTTTATTAGTTCATTTTGTTGAAATATTAAGCAAATGTTGAAATAAACAGTATTGTATGTAAGGTTTTGACACTAGAAAGCCGTTTTTGTGATTAAACATTAATTTTTTTCACGAGAAAACTTGAACGCCAACTCAGAAGAAAACTGATTTTGCAAATTATGAGGCACAGAATACGTAGTGGGTGATACCTATGTATTTCATACGAGTGCAAAAGGATTGTGTTGGGCTCACAACTTAGAACGTGGATGTGTTCATTTGTCCAAACTGTACATCCTAACCGTTTGGGCCTAATTACCTGCACTATACAAAAAAGAGCTCATTTCCTAGGTTTTTAAAAACGTTAATGCTAAAATATCATTAGGTGGGCCCTTTGCCGGCAGCCTTGTAGTAGTTAAAAAATTTTCCAAATTATTTCATTTTTATATGTATTCCATTTCATGTTATTTTAGCCTTTCTGCAACTTTTAAAGCATAGAAAAGAGAGAATACATCAATCATTGCAATGAACTAAAGCAATGAACATAGAAAATCCTGCCTGGTTAATACTTAAACAATCACTAATATTACTTTCTCAAAGAAAAAAGTTGCTTAAATTATGCTCACTTGCTTCTGTTGATTTTTACTTTATCGTATCTTACTTAGAAACTTATCAATTCGGTAAGAAATTTAAGCTTATACTTTGCTGATAAATAATAAAAGAATGTTGCTTTTTCATCTAATACCTTTCAGAGATGGCTTTATCTGCAAAACATCAGTTCTTGAAGTGCTTCAAATAGTTATTTCCCTACAATGCTGATGATGGGTAAATAAAACAACACAAAAGCAAATGTTTATTTGTAAAACTCAGATATAGAAATATTAGTATATTAAAGAACAAGTTTTTTGTACTTTGCGTTTATATCAAGGCTCATTCAGAACCGAAAGTAGTGCTGAACTAGCTCATTTGAGTTTCGAATTAGAACTAGTGTAATTTAGTTTTCGAAGTTGTCAGTCATGAACCATGACAAATGAAATGTCATTGAAATCATTGTTAAATTAAAATTTGAATTTTCAAATGTCAAAATTTGACATTTATCGATTGTTGGTACCATCCACGATAAAATTCCCCAAATTTTAAAAGTGCGAGTTTTTATTTTAAAACGGATAAAATTAGTAAAAAAGAGGTGCAAAGTACAAAAAATAGTATAAAGAACTTGTCGCTACGAGGTCGTTTTTTAAACTAGCATTCGTGCAATAAATCATGTCGTATAAAACTTGTTCTTTAATATACTATTATACGACATGAATTATTGCACGAATGCTAGTTTAAAAAACGACCGCGTAGCGGGAGTTTTTAAAGCATGAGTGCAATAAATGTCTTATAAAACGAGTTCTTTATACTATTTTTTGTACTTTGCACCTCTTTTTTACTAATTTTATCCGTTTTAAAATAAAAACTCGCACTTTTAAAATTTGGGGAATTTTATCGTGGATGGTACCAACAATCGATAAATGTCAAATTTTGACATTTGAAAATTCAAATTTTAATTTAACAATGATTTCAATGACATTTCATTTGTCATGGTTCATGAGTGACAACCTCGAAAAACTAAATTACACTAGTTCTAATTCGAAACTCAAATGAGCTAGTTCAGCACTACTTTCGGTTCTGAATGAGCCTTGATATAAACGCAAAGTACAAAAAATGTGTTTTAACTTATTTTAATCTAATTTGAAGTATCCTAGTGAGGTGCTTCTTGATGATGATGATCATATACGTCATACTACCAAATCGACAGTAGTTTCTCTGAAAAACAAAAATAATTATTGCAATTAGTTGATGCATACCAATAAAATAATAGTTTTTATTTCATTTCGTATTTCAAACAATTGTTTATATACCACAATTAGTAAAATAAAGTATATCTTTATCTCCGTTGTCGATGACACCGGAGTTCAAGACGTTCTTGATCTCTGTTGTTGTTGGCAACGTAAATCATTTGATGTTGCATAACAGCCAAACCTGACATGCTGCTTTTTATCTCCTTGGTTACGCGTATGATGACACAGACAAGGCAGCTTGTTTCTTTATACAATAAATTCGGATGAATTTTAAAAGGGAGAAATTAGGATTGAAATAAGAAATAAAATGAAACAACTTATGCAACACGGAGATCAAGCTTCTTTAAATCCTCAAAGATGTTATACATCTTCTAGGATTTAAAGTATCGCTTGATCTCCTAATTACACAATATATATTATGTACTAAGGGTTGTAAATGTATCTTTGTGGTTAAGGGAAGTATTTTTTAGAACGAGCAGGCGAGCTGTGCCAAGGAGCGACATCCAGAAGATCTTCCACCACCGCAAAGCCAGTTGCAACATAAGGTGCATATTAACATTTTTCCTACTTCTGGCAGGTATCAGTCTGACTATAAACAAATACTTTAATATTATTAATACAGGAAACTAATTTTGGAAAATGAACGACAATTTAAATAACTCTTGTAAAATTGTGGATCGTGATTTTGACAGTTAAATTCTGAAGTCCTTTTAACCAAATTCCTAGTTACAAGATATCAATATGCAAAGTGTGCTAATTTAAATAGATAAAAATAAATAAATAAACACAAAAATGTAAACACACAACAAGGAATAAATGTGTACAAATCACAAACAATACTCCGAAACAGATTGTTTTAGTTTTTTGACATTCTTCAGCCAGAGCCAATTTTTACTTTGTAACTGTTAAAATGATTTGTACACCATTATTCCTTGTTGCGTGTTTGCGCCTATTTTGTTTATTTATTTATATCTATTTAAATTAGCCCAATTTGTGTTTATATAAATTACTTTTATTTCATACTGTATTGTATTAGCCATGTTTACGGTAGTGATTACAGTTCGGAAAATACAATTTTACGGTTTACTATGACTGTAAAATCTTTTACCGGACTCAAATAAAATAAATCAATTGAACAATACTGTAGTATTCAGTTACCATAGACACTCGTTCTATGTTTTGAATTCGACTAATAGTTGCCATAATGTCCATATTTTAAATTCGGAGATTTATTTTATATATGGGTAATTCTTTCTTCCAAAGATTGGCGCAACTTAGAAAGGCTAGCGGGGGTTCATTTTAAAGCTTGAAACCTATACTTTCGAATGTCACATCTCTCTTATATGAAGAAATTTATATTTGACCCCTAAAACAGGGTAATCACATATGCAGTTCCAAAAAAAATTTAAAGGCTGAAAAAATTAGAAAAAGAAATATGTTTTTTAATTTTCTTTAATGGCATCGCATTCTTCGTCAAAAAATACATAAATTTTGACCAGTGCGTTTTTTCTCCTAGAGTGCTTCAATTTCGAGCAAAATTAAGAACAACAATGAATTACAGACCGATTTAAAGTGATTTTCAAAATTACGGTTATAGGTGTTGCCTATCTATGGGCATGAATAATAATATAATTAAAACCTTAAATGATGAAAATTTTCAAAATCACTTTAAATCGGTCTGTAATTCTTTTTTCGTATTCATCGTGTAAAATTTTTTTCTATCTGACGTCATTTTCGATGAAAAAAATGAGAAACTTTCAAAAGTAGTAAATTGTTGTTCTCAATTTTGCTTGAAATTGAAGTACTTTAGGAAAAAACGCAGTGAACAATAGTAGATTATATCATTAAGAGTAGAAGTGAGTCTTTTTGTGCTGAGGCCAGAAATTGAAGGCCGAGACGAAGTCGAGGCCGGCAACTGGGCAAAGCACAAAAAGACCTTCTACTCTGAATGATATATACTATTTTATCTTCAAGCGGATCACAAAAAACGAAAATTCAAACATAAACTCATTTATTTTGATGCATTCACAGTGAAATTGCAGTGTTCAAATTTACAGTGCTCAAAATTACATGAAGATGGAATATTATAATTAGTACCTGAAGTTTGATTAGTATTAGTAAAGTCTGCAATGTTATCTGACGTATCTGATAATGTACTAGGTTTGTTGATATTATTTATTGGCGCTAAGATTTTCATTGCGGTTTGTTTTTTATTTTCTATGGAGTCTTCTATGTATCCCTCCGCGACCGCCGTTGAGCGCCAACCGCCAAGCCTTTTTATGGCAGAAATATCACCACCATTGTCCACTAACAAAGTAGCTGATGTGCGTCGAAGACAGTGACCTGTATATTCATTACAGTTGGGAAGTTTTAGAAAAGAGGGTATTTCTCTTGGAGCAGATGCTATCTTATGTTTCCCCATAACCATTTTTGCGCATTTACCGTTATGGTATTTGACCAGAAATCTCTTTATATCTACATCCTTTCGAACGGAGATGTACTTTCTGCAAATGTCCAGGTAAAACTCTCCCAAAATGGTGAATGATCGCGATTTATAATTTTTAGTATCATGAATTTTTACTAAGATAGCAGAGCCCAAATCTTCGATACTTTCCATTGTCAAATTGGTGATTTCATCACATCGACAAGCGCCCGACACACCTAGTATCAGTATAACCTAAAATGATAATTTATAATTCTTCCTGTAGGGAACTCAGAAATTTTACCTTTGTAGCCAGATACGTTTCATTAGGAGCATTGTGTAGAAAGTTATCTACTTGTTGTTTTGATAGAATTTTCGATTTCTTTGGTTTGTATCCGGAATTTTTCCTTTTTAAAAAAGCAATTAGTTTAGTATAGCTTGCAAGTTGAATATTGTGGTTAATATTTAATTCCGCCTTTAACATTGAATATTGACTCCAAAGTGTTGAACTCTTCAGGTTTTCATTGTTTGACAAATGGTTGAAGTATGCCAACAATACGTTTTCAGAGTAATGTGAAGCTTCATGTTGTTCAGCCCATTTCAAAAAACGCCGATAGGTAAAATCATACACTTTTCTGGATTTTGGTGGGATCAGATCCTGCAAAGAATTTGCTGCGATCCGCGTCAATTCTGGGGGGGTGCAAGGCATTTCGCTTTCATCGGCATCCGACATAACTCCAGTTATTTGCTAAATATAACAAAGATTATAAGTATAAACAATCCAAATTTTCAAGAATTTACCTTCTATTCGGGCACAGAAAACGATTAGAACTTATCACCTGTCAACGTTGGACAGCCACCTTGCGTTCTTGCAATTTTTGATTTTGACATCTGACACATGGGAGACTCGTGTTTCACCGATTAAATATTGGGTGATATAATTTCGTTATTCCGTTTTTTTCGAGGCTTCGTAATAACTAATAAGGATCATTTTTAGTTATTGAATAATTCGTGTAAGTATTGACATGTACGTCGCAATATTAACGTGTGAAATACTTCAAACGATTTTATATTTTACTCGGTCGAGCCGCCTATGGACATTTCAAGTCCTAGCATTTGAAGTGTTTTCAACTCCGCTTACAAAAATGAGCCACTTCAATCGTTTCTATGGAGATATACAAAGGCACGATTTTCAACCGCTTGAAGATAAAATTTATGTATTCTTTGACGAAGAATGCAATGCCGTTAAAAAAACTTTAAAAAATAATTTTTCTAATTTTTTCAACTTTTAAAATTTTTTGAACTAGATACGTGTTTACACTGTTTTAGGGATCAAATATAATTTTTTTCATATAGGAGACATGTGACATTCGAAAGTAGAGGTTTCAAGCTTAAAAATGAGCCTCCGCTGGCCTTTCTAAGTTGCACCAATTTTTGAACCTAGCCGGTGGTTGAGTTCAGAAAGAATGACCCATATATTTTCTTTAACTAAACCAATAATCCAATAATTGCAGTATGAAATAAAACGCATTACATCATACGTCCTGGAAATGCTCTTACAGTCTCGTTTCAATGTTCCAGACTCAGCTCCTTCGTCGCCTTGTCCGTAACATCTTACTCGACTTATAACGTAAATAACTATTATGAATGGCTAATTTCATACCAAATCACCTAATATTAAAACATGACCGTGTTTTGATATCTCAGATTCTGCTCACATTTTTTCCTTGCATACATACATATAAAATGACATTAATTAATTTAGATTTTTTGGATCAAAAATTTCAATTTTTTGTTAATTTTGCTATCCGACACACTGCATCAGATTAAAGCTAGTTTTTGGATATTTCAGATTATATCAAGAAACGTGCAAAGACAGCTCTGAAAGAAAACTTTAGTTTTAAAAATTTTGACATTGCTCCTGTGATACAATTATTACACCTTTGAAACCTTTTTGATAAAATTACCTTAGCATATACGTGGCATGGTTAAAAAATAAATGTTTTTTTTTGTAGTTTTGGAAAAGAAATGTTTTTAAAAAATTTATCTTCAAAGCTTACTACTTTTGTATTGTGTAATGTCAGCATATTTCTTGAAATACTCTAAAATTTCAAAAAACATCAGCACACGTAACTGTACAGAATCATCTTGTTAGTCGAATAGCGCTCATAGACAAGAGAAATATTTCATACTGCACTTGTGATAAATATTCAATACTCAACATGGTCAATTACAACATGCCTTTATGTGCTAAAGCATTTTTTCACATATGCGATTAATTCACACTGAAAACCATAAACAATAATTATGATTACAAAAAAATAAGAGGCAACAACTTTATATCAGATATGCAGTAGTCTCCATGTTTTATCCCTAGCAATTTGTTTCACAATAACTTACTAACCTCTGATTCTAACCATTTCTCCATCGCAAATAACTTCACTTCCAAGTGGTTTTTTAAAGTGGATTCACCATTCCATTGGGGTTTTAATCCGACTATTGTTAATAAAACTTGAGGGTAAAACTTCACAATTGGGTTCGGGCATACGCAATACCTTCTGCGTATAATAACTATATATCTAATAGTTGTGGAAACATTTTATTTCTGTATCATAAACAAAATATTAATTTATTATATACATTTAAGATTTTCTATATTTTTAAAGTACGAGCGTTAAGAGTCTGTTTACGGCATACAGCTCAAGATGCGCTCGGTGGTCGCGTGCATTACATTATTACATACAAGTTATGTCGAAAGTTCACAAAGACGTTTGGAAATTAATATAAAACCTCAAGTAATTTTTATGAAATCAGTGTAGGTTTGGTATCACTGGAAAGCTGGAATATTCCTTTATGTCCCTCTTGTAATGGATTTTTGTTTTAATTGTTCTGTTTACAGGAAATATCTCAAAGAAATCAGCAATTTTAGCACTTATTACTCACGTATATTTCAAAAACAAAAGAAAAATATCGAAAAAGATTACAAGGCGGACCTAGAAAAAGATGTATCTTAAAGAATTTTTTTATTTGAACTCAGTACTCATTTGTTTTGCAGAAAATCGTTAAGAGCGTAGAGCAAAAACTGGATTAATTCCAAGCGAATGAATGGACTCTTGAGATAATCTTGAAATTTTATCTTTAACAAAAAAATCAATTGAAGCTTGTTTATTGTGTACAATTAATTTACCACTAAAAGACATGATGATGAACGTGTTTGATGCTTGTTTTTGATGATTATTCTTCCACTTGTGTATTAACTTTTTCTTATTACAGTTAACTATTCGACAAAGACTAATTTTATATAAGTCATATTCGAACGACAATTATCAATTTAATAAGTTAAGAAATACAGATGTTTTATATTGGAAAATTTATTAATTTTAACAGAGTTCCACCTCTCATATTTTGTATTTTTTTTTAAAGTCACAAATTAGATATGTTATACTACACTAACTATGATAAAATGAAGATGAAACATAAGTTTTATTTACTTTTTATTTTATATGCAATAAACAAAAGTATACATTGTGTAGAACAAGTACAATTATTACTTTCATTGAAATGATTCAGCCATATCCTTGTGCATTTTCTAGTGTTTTAAACGTACCTTATTTAGAAATTATAAACCGAGAATATAAATATAACAAGTTACCTAAGTAGGCTATTTTGTATGCCGATATAAACGGCAGTAAAGTGTGCTCTCCTTTACATTTGCTCTTTACCAATTTCTAAGAAATATTTTACAGAAAAAATTTTAGAAGTATTAAGGCAAACAGTTATTAATTATTATTATTACCGTAAAACAAAAGAATTGATTTGATTTTAAATTCTATCTAAGAGGTTATAAAATAAGAAACCTCATGCAATTGATATTAACTCAGGAAATTGAAATTTTACTCGATAAAAGTTGGTGTATGTTAAAAGTTAATCTTTTTTATCCAGCTACTTTTATCAATAATAAAATTTCTAAACAATTTACATGGCGATGCTTTATACATACATATTTTTATTTTGTATATTCAAATGTCACCGGGTAAAAAATAATATGGCGAATTAAATTCCCCTAAAAGCAGTACGATGAAGGGACAAATTACAAGAATAGAGAATTTCGCAGAAGCTTTTACTGATACCAATGATGTACTACATTTAAAGTTCAGAAAATCAAAATTAAAACATTTGTTTCAAGAATTTTTCAGTATTCAATCTGACAGTGAACTTGATCAAAATGAATTATCATTAGCCGAAATAGAACTGTGAACAGTTGAAACCCAATATTTTAATCTTCTAGTTATGATTGACTCGTGACTGCAAAAGAAAACACCAAATTCCTCTAACAATTTCGCTAACAATAATAATTTTAATTTAAATCAGCATAATTTAATTTACCTTTCCCAATGTTGAACTTGCCAATATTTTCAGGTTCTTATAGAGAATGGCATAACTTTTTTAACACGTTTAAAACCCTTGTACATAATTTTTCAAGATTTAATGCAATTGCTAAATTTGATTACCTTAAGAGTTGTTTAAAGGGAAATGAGGTTAATCGTATTATGAAACCCTGATAATTTCAGATGAAAGTTACAAGCTAGCAATAAGAACTTAGTTAGAACCTAGCAATAGAAAAAAAATTTTCAAACAGAAGATTAGTGATTCAAGAATTAGTTTGTAAAATTCTAAATTACCTGCCATTTAACAAAGCTACTCATATCAATTTACAACAATTTTTAGATGTACTTAATGTTAATATCAAAGCTCTAAAAATCTAATTGTAATTGTAGATCATTGGGATCCATTAATTTTATTCATAATTACCAATAAAATGGATTTCTCCACAAGAAAAGACTTAGAATTAATTTACTCTACAAGAATTTCTAAATTTTGTAGGGAAGAAATGCAAAATGCTTGAAACCTTAAAAGCTTAAGGAAGAATTTCACAAAATAATTTTTCAAAACTATTATCAAATAAAAAAAATACTTGAGTTACTACTACTTAAAGGGAATGCGTAAAATTAGGCACTCATCAAATTTATCAATGTAGATTTTTTAAAATTATCGACTCTGAAAGGTTTACTAGAATTAAAAACATTCAGCTTTGTACAAATTGTTGGAGAAAACATCCTGTCCATTATTGCAAATCACAAAAGAAATGGCCAAAACTTTTCTTAGAAAGTTAACAGTTCCCACATTATATTGCAATACAGAGGTTTCAGGTATAAACCAAACCATCTCTAAAATAAACAAACATGCAAACCTTACTTTTTTCTGTACCACCAATGTTTTAATTGTTTTTAAGAAAGGCTCTGTTAAGCAAGACCTGGCGCTAACACTGACTTTGATATTTCGGTAGATTATTCAAAAAGCACAAAGAAAAGATTTCAAGTTAATAAAAGTATGTGGTTTTCAGAAAAAATAGGAAGCTTAGAGGCTGCAGTGACAGCTTATCAGGTGTGGCAGGGTCGGCCAGGCCATAAATAACAGCAAAGTATCAATTACAAACATTAAAATGTAATTTAAAAATTTAGCAGCCAATAACTAAGGATATTCGCAAACTATGTTATTTAAAATGCTGGGGTTGGTCAGCCAATGATGCTTTGAAAACTACCATAACCACACATTTTTCAAAAAGTTTAATAAGGTTGAATTTAACAAAAGTATTTGTCCCAAAAAATGAACGGGAGATGCAAAAGTAAAAAATAACCTCATTTTTCTCTTGAAGTATTCTTTTTTTTTGTCTTACTTTTTGATAATCAAGAAGTTTTATTATAATTCTAGGGTTTTGGATATACAAGCACGCAAGTATAATGTGAATGGTGATGTTCACTATAACCTGCGATTTTCTGATGACTTGCAGATTTTGCTACAAAGAAAAAGAATAGTACATCATCACGCTTTTGCATTCAATGATTAAAGGGTTACCGTTACACAGTAAGGTGCCATTTGCCGTATTTTGCCGTGCCTTATTCTTCAAATACTCTCAAAAGTTCCCATTGAGAAATAACCCAGATGTCTGCAAAGCACAAAAAGATATTTTCCCCGAACATGATAATAATATAATATAATAATATAATAATAAATGTTTGTAATAACTGCTTTTTTTTATGAATGAATGTAAAACTAAGGGCTGAGGATTACTAAATATATATAAGAAGGTGGCATTTGCCGTAATTCATTCATTGCTTTCCTTTTAAGCATACTCATACGGTATACAAGTTTTAGTTGTATACTGTATAATTAGATTATTGTTTGTGTGTGCAATTGCTGGAAGAGTACCTGCTCGCGTGACCATCACAGAAGCTGCCGAAATATTAAACAATTAGGCAGCAATTAGTGGTATTGAAGTAATTCTTCATAATTCTTTTATATGTGAAATTTGCCAAGAACCCATGTCCTTTATTCGTCACGGACAGGCAGGCGACGGTTTCCGGTGGAAGTTCCACACATGACACTTTCTTTTCGAGAAGTAATTTGTCCCTGGAACAAATTGTAACTATTATATATGGTTGGGGCAGTGATTAGCCCTAGAAGATTATTACCATGGAAGCAAAAATTGGGCCCAATTCCACTCATACTATTGCAGATTGGTGGTTGTTTTGTCGAGACATATGCGAACAGCATCTAGTAGTCAACAATCCTACCCAGATAGGTGGGTTACGTGAAGACTTGCTGTCAAAAACAGTCGAGATCGATGAATTCAAGTTCTTTCATCGGAAACATCACTGAGGTAATGGCAGTTTGGAGGAATCGAAAAAGTCGGGAAACTGCTTCCTCGTCGAAGTTCCAAATCGGACAGCAGAGAAACTATCTTACGTTAAGTTAAAATAGTTAATTAACATTAACTAAGATAATGAATTAGATCAAAAGATAAACTTATTATGATGACTGATCTGATGATAAATGATCTTTTTATCTTATGTTTACAAGATTTTAAACTGTTTGTAATTTTCATTTTTAGCTACATTTTACCTGGCAGTATCATTGTGTCTGATAGATGGAGGGCGTACCATAACATCGTTGAATTAGGTGGTGGCATTTACGAACACAGAACCATCATACACCAAGAAAATTTCCTAGATCCGGAAGATGCTGAAGAGCACACTCAAAACATTGAGAACTTGAAAACAATTTGGGACTTCAAATGCGCTTTTCCCTTCGTACGTCCACGAGTTCATTTGGAGGAAAAATTCAGGGATGTGGACCATTTCGCCACTTTCCTATTTTGTATAGGCAACCAATACCCAGTTTAATATTTTCCGGGATTATGACACACAACACTAACAAATCGGCCCTTTTCAGGGACATAACATCTTTATGCTAAAGGTTTCTCCAATCATTATGATACATGAACGATTCCTCCTAAATACATCTTCCTCACTTAAAAAAATCCAAAACAAGATTACATAATGCATATCGTTCTTTGCGTATATGTATTTAACTAATTACAAGAATAAAGAAAATTTTAAAAGTAATAATTCCAGCATCAAAATGTACTACCTAAACTAGTACATTCAATCTGGAGCTACAAAGGCTACAAAAGGTAACATAAAGTATCACGCCTCTTGTGGGATTAACTATTAATTAATTATTAATTTTTTTTTATCCGTGTTCAATGTTCATATACATTAGTTATCATTAATTACCGTTATTATTAAAACAGCGCTCCTACTCGTTCTAAAATACCCAAAATAATGACTCCTAGAAAAATCTATATCTATATCTAAATCTATTGTATAAACAATATAAGAGAGTTGCAGTTTTGTTTATTCGTTATTTTTATATAAAACAGAACTTTAATATTGTCTATGTCATGTGTAAAATAATTTCAGGGAAATGTTTGCACAGCTTCATTTCAGTTGATTGAATTGTACTTTAACCTTTTGTATCTTTTCATAGCATTTTACTCTGAAAAACAATTGAATTTTATAATTTATTACATTGATAATTCTCATTCAATTGTTACATATTATGTAATTAATCTCCGTCAAGTATTTAACTGTAGTAGGAAAAAGTGAACACATAAGAAGAAAAATAAACTCATACAAAAAGAATTAACATGAAATATGCCCATCATCAGATCATCACGTCATTTTTAGCAGTAAATTCATTTCATTGTAGGTACACAGTAAGCAAGCTTTATTTTTTTTGTAAAAAAACAATTTTGAAATAATTTTTGCATTGGTACTTTAAGAATATACACAATATTAAATGTATACAGTACATTAATATTTTATTTATTATAAAGAAAGTAGAACTGGCAACAGTGTAATAGTTATTTACATTATAAGCTGTGAAAGTTTACTTTTAGGTGCAAGGTGTTTTTGATTGGCCGAGGCGAAGCGTAAGCGTAGCCAAGGTTAGTTAAAAACACCGAGCACCTAAAAGAGCTTTTGCAGCGTGTAATGTATTAAACTTTTCATTCTCTCCACATTTATTAACCACCGTAAATAAATAAAATGATTTAGTGATTATAATGAAATAATATTTGTATATACAACAGTATTGTTACCAAGGTAATGTTGACAACAGCCACCTTATATTTTAAAAAAATTGACAGTTTTACTTCCTTGTCCAGGGACAGAAAGTTTTTCATACCTAGAACCACCTCGCATGTTTTACTCTCGCTTTTGGTTGCCTCGTCAAGATAGAAAGTTATACTTTCGTAAAGGGGAAAATGAAAAAGTTATTCCCACGGGTTTATTAGATATAGTTGTTATGCTCAGTAGGTATGCATATTCCCCCAATAGTCCAAATTCAGCATTTTTACTTATTTATGATAAACAAAGGACCAACAACAGTATAAGAATGATTCCCACCACTTACATTATATAGTTGTTATGCACAATAGGTATGCATAAGCTTCGGTCCAATTGTGCAGTTTTACCAAAAAACGTTTTACATAGAACAAAGTCTTATATGCACCTACAAATTACAAAAATTATTATAGAAATTTAACTTCTATAAAATTTTATCAAACATATTATTAATAACTAACCTTATCTCCGTCTTATGGGGTTGCTTGAATTTGTTTTCTTAAACGTAGCATGCAACTTTCTCATCCAATTCTCTGGTTTTATCGGCCTAAAACGTAGAATTTTCTTTCTTATTATTAGTATTTGTAAACCTTACACATAAAATTAAAAATGCATGAAAAAACCGGGCACTAGATAGTTTCTGTAATTTAATACCTTAAAAATTGGAATTGGAGCCTTGAAATTTGATGATTAATAAAATTATAGATTGTTCTTATTTGTTAATATTATCAGGACCTCCTCGTGGTTAATGTTATAAAAACATGCATAGACGAAAAACAGAACGTAAAGGCAGAACCTACGCCATTATAGCTACCGGAGTGAAACTGGCAGCCAAAAAGTAGCAGCCGATAGCTCATAGAATTCGTTGTGAACCATCCTAATCCCACGGGCTATACTATTATAGCGCGACTACTACAAGATATAGTAATTATATATTATTATTAATTATAAGATATCCATTCGACTCCCATTGTTAAAAATATCTTTACAAGGGTCGCTGTTGGTTAATATGTTCATGCAAACTGCAGCTAAATAAAATTCCAAATACACGCTGTATTTGTTAGCAAAATATACTGGAGCAGCCGCCTACTGATGCGTAGGGGTAGCCAAATAGGGCTGTAAAACGATTAATCTGCTTTGTGCGAGATTTAAATATGCAAATTGCAAATAAAGAGGGAGTCTATTAACAGTTTATACTATAGCAGCCGGATACTGAGGAGTAGGGGTGACGAGAGAGGGCTGTAAAAGGGTTAGTATGCTTTGTGCAAAATTGAACTATGGAAAATTCAAATAAAGAGGGTGTGTATTAACAGTTTATACTACAGCAACTGGTTAGTGAGGCGTAGGGGTGACGAGAGAGGGCTGTAAAAGGGTTAATATGCTTTGTGCGAAATTGAACTATGCAAAATTCAAATAAAGAAGGTGTGTGTTAACAGTTTATACTACAGCAGCCGGTTACTGAGGCGTAGGGGTGACGAGAGAGGGCTGTAAAAGGGTTAATATGCTTTGTGCGAAATTGAACTATGGAAAATTCAAATAAAGAGGGTGTGTATTAACAGTTTATACTACATCAGCTGGTTAGTGAGGCGTGGCGGTGACGAGAGAGGGCTGTAAAAGGGTTAATATGCTTTGTGCGAAATTGAACTATGGAAAATTCAAATAAAGAGGGCGTGTATTAACAGTTTATACTACAGCAGCCGGTTACTGAAGCGTGGGGGTGACGAGAGAGGGCTGTAAAAGGGTTAATCAGCGTTAATCTGATAATAATTATACTTTACACTTTGGGAAGTTCTATAACGCAGTTCGAGACAATTTAAAATATCTGCAGAAACTTACATATCAAAAATTTGGTTGTATTGCTATTTTACCTATAGAGTCCGATGGATAAAAGGTCCCCCAAATAATAAAAATTGCACTCGTAGTTTTTTATGATAACCATGAACGTCTCTGCAAGTAGTAGTGTGAGTAGACGTTTGACAAATATCATTAAATTTAAAGAAAAGTGTTGTGTTTTAAAATCCCAATGTTTTATTTTATGCTTTAATTCTACTTAAATTTTTTGAGCTAGTAAGTTATTAAAACCAATTTTATATTTTTGTCTCGACAAAATAATAAATCTTTGCGGTTTAATAATAATTCTCAAATACTGTAAGGGTGGTTTGAGAATTTACAAATTGGTGAGTATTCAAGTTACAAATATTTTTAATTTGAACACACCCAACACTGCATTGGTGATATTTCATGCTTTAATAGGTTAGTGCTGTAGTACTACGTGCTATACAATACAAAATACAATTTAACTATAAGATTTCAGCTTTATTTAAATCGATTGTTAAGGAGATGTTTTTATGGCTTGCTTATGAATTATTAGGACCAAAATAATAAACCTTTAAACTTAATCAATTTTCGAATATCCGTCAGGGTGGTTGGTGTATTAAATAGCACGAGCTTAGGAATGATGTTTAAGGATATTTATTACAGCAAAAACTATAGCAAGGGGTTGTTTTGGACTATGCTTCAACACTTGGTTTGATTTTGTAACCATATATTATAAAATTTATATATTTTTTAATTATATTTAAGAAATATATCATGGGTTCATTTTACAATTTTTACTAATAATTTTCTTGCTTCATTCACTGGCAGTGGCAGTGAATATTTGTCTCCCGTTTTTCGAGTTTTGCTTTATATAAAAGAGTACACATTAATATTACCATTAGAACTATTAATTGTTAAATTGTCATGTATTATTGAAGAGACAGATTCTGAGTTTTATGCTGTTTATGCATTTGCTTGTGTTGTTACTAAATGTGTGAGATTTTAAAGTGCAATATTTTCGTAATAAAACAATACAGTGAATATATACCACAAATAGAAATAGGTAAGTAAATATGAAGTACTTTTTTTATGCGAGGATACACCAATGTTGTAGTTTAAGATCAAAATTGTAAGTGCACGGTAACCATAGCATAATTCACAAATTTTACAAATTTTCGGTTTTTAATCTACAGTGTAATTATTTTAAATACGAATAAAACTTTAAGCGAATAAATTTAAACTTATTATTATTATTATTAGTATGATTAGTATTATTTTGGCCATCCACATAAAGTTCCCAGACAATTGTACTTACTAGAAAAAGTGCAAATGCACCTACGGTGTCGTAAGCCTTGCATGTGTAATTACTAAGTAATAAATGAATCTGAATCACTTTCACAGAAATCAACTACCATGCGGACAAGAAAATCTTCACGTCAAATGCCGCCAGAAGCACGTATTCATAAAATAAAAGAAGTACTGCTTTGCAAAGGTATTTCAATGGAGGAGCTAAAAGGTACGTCTTATTATGATGCCAAATCTGTATATGGAGTTTTATGTGCGGATATGGGATTAAAGAACAAAGAAAAAAAATAGAAAATTAATTTCTATTACCATTAGCCGACACATAAGAAATTGCCTGAATGTAATAACAAATAAAGCTGTAGACAACTCGTCTCCGCAAAAGGTTGCAACTTCCGATCCGTATGGTACATCTTACGAATCAAAACCTTCCGCAGACAAAGATAAACACTCGTCCCCGCAAGAGTTTGCAGATTCCGATCTGTATGATACATCCCATGATTCAAAACTTTCCACAGGCAAAGATGACAACTCGCCTCCGCAACAACTTGTAGAATCCGATCCGTATGGTATATCGCACAATAGAAAAACCCCCGCAGACAATTCCAAGATATCGACCAATGCATCACCGAAAACTGTACGAAATGATGATTTGGAAAATACGTCGTTCCTAATCTTACCAGCCATATTTTGAAATACTTATTACTGTGGTGGAAAGAAAGTTTTAAAACGAAATTGGACTGACGCCTTCAATAATATCTTTGCAGAAAAATTTCCAATTTGTGTTCTCAAATTTAAGTGGCACAAAGTAAGAAAAATTAATCTAAAAAACACTGCATATACGTTTATTGCAGCAGCAGAATGTAAACATAGCACTTGTGCCACTTATAAATTCTGGACAAAAGAGGAATTATCTGTGAAAGATATTAAAATACACGTCAATCAACAAGGTAAGGTGTATCATGAGGACGAAAAGCATCGCCGTTTTATAAAAGGCTTCAGAAGGAAAATATTAGCGCAAGAATTGAAAAGCAAAGCTCCTTCAATTGTCAAATTACAAAAATTGGGTAGGGTTCCTTCTGAAGTCTTGAAAGCAGGCAACTTTAATGAAGCTCCGTCTGAGGATATTTTAAAACAAATTTCTAGCGAAAACATCAGAGCCGAAGATTTAGATAAAGATTTATTTATGTTTTTAATAAAATTACAAAATGAAATGGCTAATAATGGCTTGTGGGAAGGTAAACATTTAAACGGTTACATTCAGGATATTTGGTATTTTCCGTTCTTAATAAGGTTGCAATCAGAGTTTCAAATTCGGTATTTATTGAAGCTAGGTAAAAATAGTAATTTATTTCTTTATTTGGATGCTACAGGTAGCATTATTGCAAAGCCGGAGTGGATAGCGAAAAAGATATTTTATTACGCATTAGTTTTACCAGGACAAAACAGTTCTCCTGTTCCGGTAGCTGAACTTATAACATCTAGTCAAACCATACCCACTCTACAGTACTTTTTAACGTCCTTTTTACGTGATTTGCGATTATGTGGAGGTTATCAAATGGCACTGTTAATTAAGAAAGTCGAAACCGATTTTAGTATGGCATTAATGCAAGCTACTTTACTAAGCTTCAACAAAATGTCCTTATTAGAATATTTACAAAGTACTTATGCACATGTTGTAAATCACGTTAGTATAAAACATTTAACAATTCTTCATATATGTTCGTCTCATGTTCTTCACAATGCAGTATCAAGGATTAATAAAATATCAAAAAACAAAACCCTTCGCTACGAAGCAAAAAGAATCGTTGCAGCTTTCATTAACAGTTCTAATCTTTTAGCAGCAACCGTTTTTTTCCGACATGTTGTTAATGTGTATGGTTTTGATTACATCAATGATAATTATGCAGAAAGTTTAACTTCAATTAAAGAAGAAATGGGTATAAAAGAAAAAGTACATGGTCCTTTCCCGAAAGAATGGAACGAGTTCGAAAGAGACCATAAAATATTTAATTTGCGCCACTCTTCTCCTTTTTATAAGCCTTTTTCAAATGTCCTTACGTCAGCCACTGATGAAACAGGAGAACCTACTCCAAACAAAAATATTCGTTATTTACCTAAATTCATAGGTTACATCCTGACCGATTTATTACCGTTCTATCCTATTTGGTCAGGGATGTTAATAAGACAATTTAAAATAATTAGAGATTGCAACGCATCAGTAGAAAACTGGTTTAAAATTGTTAAGAAAGATACATTTAATAATAAAATGCGTCGAAAGGCACCTAGGTTCATACAGTTTATGGGAAGTTTATTGAAATCCAGATTTAGCAGTCACACAATATGCCTTAAAACAAGTCGCCAGTTAAAACCAAAAAGATTAAGAAAAAAGAAAGTAGCTACAATTAGAATAAGTAATATACATAAATTATCAACATCTGCTAAAAGTATTATAAATTTGCAAAATGTATCGCTATGCGAGGAGGAATGGAACAAGCGAGGTACTCCTTTAAAAAGCGGGTACTTCAATAAACACACCAAAGTTTTACCAATTGAAACTCCATCACCTGTAACCAAATACAGTACCCCCAAAGAATCAATAACGCCTATTCAAGTAACCCCACTACCTTACTCTCCTATCCCAAAACCATCAGCTGAAGTCCTTCAATTAGTAAAACGTAAACTGATAGATGAACCTGATGCTACAGAAGCAAAACCTTGGGATGGTGTGGAAAACTACATGCAATTAACCGAGAACAAGTATGTAATAGTAGGTTTTGAAATTTTTAAAGTAAATTTAGAAACATTACACCCTAACCAGTTATTGGACGATAACATTTTAAATAGTTTTCTACATTTGATGTCTTATTATGCACAGGATCGACACTTAAAAGTCCTCAGATTTGATACACTATTCATTCAACAATTATCTACTTTAAGCGAGCAATTAAGACCCGGTTTTTATAAGTGGGCCAGAAATGCAGAAATATTTAATTTTGATATTTGGCTAATGCCTATAAATTTATTTAACAGTCACTGGACTCTTGCAGTTTTTATTTTTAAATATAAATATATAATATATCTTGATTCTTTACACGGTAGTTTTCCTGAAAATTTATTTACAAAGATTTTTAAATTTATTGATATTAATTATTCAGTAGTTTATAATGTAAGTGTAAATTGGGACGAGTGGACAATTTTTGCAGTCAAAGATATTCCTACCCAATTTTCTTCTTCTGGAGTGGCAGTAAATTGTGGCGTTCACGTGTGTGTTTGGGCTCACATAATATGCACTGGCAGTGCATACGACTTCAAAGAAACCGATATGTTAAAAATTAGAAAGTGGATGATGCAATTATTAGTATTGTCACCTAAAGGGAGTTCTGAACAAGAAAAACTGCAGAATAAACAAAGGCATTTGTTGTTGGAGGATTTTAATGAAACAGGACAATCTTTAAAAAGTGATCGAATGCCAAAAATCTTGACTGTTCCACCACCTGAGTATAATTCTACAATAGAATTTTGCAGAAATATTAATAGAGATATTTTTAATGCTACAAATAGACATTGCGCTGTTGCACATTGCGTTGGTCCCATTGAAAATATGTTTTTTTGTGAAGGTGCTTGCAGGGATTGGTACCATAAAACATGCCTCAAATGAATCCAACAAGAGGACGAGTTGCGAAGGCTAAGTTTTATTGTCCCAATTATTTCGACAACCCTACAAATTAGAATACTTTTCCTTCATTTGCGTTTACTTTCAAGATATTAGAACCTAAAAACGGTTTTAATTGTTACTGATGACATGATGCTTGTATGATTTATTTCCGTATTTCAGGTATATTATTCATTATTCCAGTACGTCTTACTTTTACTTCATCATTGGTGGCATATTTTCTTAATCTTCGGTCTGATGAATTTCTTATTTCGTTAACCGCCTGTCATAAATGGACGTAGTTATGCAGAAAGCTATCAATCCTCGATATACTTAAACAGAGTAGATTACAGATATTCTCATAAGGATATAACTAATAACCAAGGTTGGCTGCTGACCTTATTTATACAAGTAGCCGTGTGGCTTGATAGGTTTTAATGAAATGAAGATTGCACAATACTGAATTTGTATACGAGTTCAGCCCATTTTTTAACATTTGAGGGTTGGTAGCTTTCTTCACAAATACGTCCAAATATGTTGTAACATAATATCATAATTATTGTATGTGTATTTTGTAGGTGTGACGGTTTCTCTTTGTGATTATAGTTGTGAATAAAATAACATTTTATTCACAACTATCATGCAGATAGGTAATAATACTTAGGACAAATTTTTACAAATGAAATGAAATTTTCATATTCAATTTTAGTGATTATATTATTATTATTATTATATTAATATATTGTAGATAATATATATAAATTATATAAACCAACAGTTTTATATGTAGTATAGATGTTTTTAATTATATAATATACATAAATGCAACTAATTTAAATGTGGTAGTTTCCCTGAAATACGCCGACGGACATGATTTATTTATGATTTATACACAACACCTCTAAATAAAAAGGCTATTTGATGTTTTCAAACAAATATAGCCGTACTTATAGAGAGATTACATGCGTGTACTCTAATAATAGTTATTTATGTGTTAAGGGTATAATGAAGCTTTTATGGCCAGAAGCGTTATTTCTAGGAAAAGGCTGTAGGGCCCTCTATACATACACTGTTTTATGCAGAGATTAAGTTTTTAATGTCAAATCTATTATTGTGTAAAAATATAATTAAATGACTACGTAGGTACATCAAGCAGCTGTGCGTATACTTACTTATGTGATTATACGAAGTTCGTTACTATAGTTACTATTCCAAAATATTTAATTTCAGTTTATTTTCATTGGTGATAAGTTTACAAATTATATTAAGAACCAATCAAGTTCTACAAAAAAACTTCTGACATTTAATTGACTTTTCGTTATTGCCCGTCTGACCATAAAAAGACGTTTATGCACAGATGCATTATAATTAGACTATTATTGCTAGATTTATCTCAACATAACTGTCTCTTTATGCCCCAAGGGCCTCTTTATGATCCGACGGGCAATAATGAAACGTCAATTAAATGTCAGAGCTGTATTTGTAGAACTTGATTGGTTCTTAATATAATTTGTAAACTTATCACCAATGAAAATAAGCTGAAATTAAGTATTTTAGATAGTAACTATAGTAACGTACTTCGTATATATGCACATAAGTATACGTACAGCGGCTTGATGTAACCTACGTACTCATTTAATTATATTTTTTACACAATAATAGATTTGAGATAAAAACAATCTGTGCATAAAATAGTGTATGCATTTCGGGCATAACTTGCTTTTATGGCCCTACAGCCTTTTCCTAGCCCTCGGCAGACGCCTCGGGCTAGAAATAACGCTTCTGGCCATAAAAGCTTCTTTATGCCCTTAATACATAAATAACTATTTTGTTTAGATGAGTCTTGCAATAATAGTCTAATTATAATGCATCTGTGCATAATAAATTTAATGTTACACAGCAGTGGCGTATTTAGGGGGGAGCTATCGGGCTGGAAACCCCCTTTGGAAATCTTTGGAATAATCTAGGCTATGTATGTACCGAAACCGTGGTTTCCCGTAATAATAACTACTACAACCCATAACCTAAACCAAGGCCCCAGAAGCCCAGAAGCCCCGGAAGCTTGTGTGCGGGAGGGAGGGGGCGATTATTATTATTATTATTATGTAGGCCCAATGTGCGGCTGCAGCCGACTTACAGATGGAACAGCGCAAATCCCACATTTGTGTCACAGCTAAGGAAAACTGCAGAAAACCTTAACCAGATCTGCCGTAAAAATCTGAACATTTAGTAGTAGCCCTCCCCGAAAAAAATTCTAAACACGCCACTGCTTACACACTTTAATGATGGCATGTGAATACGGTTGAATGTCTTTAATTAAAATTATTTGCATTTATAGTAGGTCAATCGCATTCAAAGTGGTATGAATTATTGGATACTAAACTGCTGTATATTTATTTATTTATATATCATAAAAAATTAAAACTATTCCTAAGAAAACTATATTTGCACGACAACTACCTTTTATTCGATTCAATAATGGGTGGCTCATCAAGACCGCAACATTTTTGAATAAGAAACACTTTTTTTTTAATGATAATATATATTTTTAATACAACTGAAAATACTACATAAACTGCCAGCCTCGGTGGATTAGTGGTTTGCATGTTTGCTTCATAATCCAAGGATCGCAGGTTCGATCCCCGGCCGAGCTGGTAATTTTTCATAGCGGAGAAAAATAAAAACATGCCTTCTTCTCGGATAGGAAGTAAAACTGTAGGTCTCATGTCAATGTGATGTTTGGCACGTTAAAAATCCCTACTGGGGGTGGAATTCCCCCAGATTCGGCTAAATTCTAGTAGGGTCGGCCAAATGATCATAGCTATCGGTGCCATGAGGTACGAAGGATGCTCCGCCATCTTGATTCCTCGCCCAAAATCAAACAAACTTATTGACATATCGGAAGTTCTAATATTATAAAAAACCATTAGTGTTACCAACTTAAAAATAATGGAACTAAAATAAGCGACTATATAAAAGAATATTTAATAACACATCCAGAGATACTTTTATTTAAATAACATTTAAATCTCAAAACAGTGATTTTAGCGTTGTTTTTCTTATTAATTACGGGTGAGCGCCACCAATTTTTTACATTATTGTTCTCTGAGTAATTTTCTACAACCTAGTAGCATTGGTTTACCTGGGTGCAAATAATCAAGTAATTAATGAAGTGGTTAGCATTGTGTATTGTATTATAGGATTGAACATGTAATTACCTAAACCTTCTGTGGAGATGTTATAAACACTGTATACTAAATATAGAACACAGTTGTTATCAACATAAGGACAAGGAGAGGTAAGTATTAGGAGCGCCACTTAAGAAACCAATAATCTGATCCTATAGCCCCTTTATTTTTAAATAGTAGCGACAACGATTAATTTCGTCGCTGGAGTAAAAGTATGTTGGTGACATTGAAAGTTACCAGATTTGACATTTCGTTTTGCACTAAATCTTAGGTTTAATACTCATCATGCACAAAAGTATTCACAATTTAACATGAATTTGATAACAGACATTCGTGTTATGTAAAAACGATCATTATTATCAATTATTACCAGACATTCGCTTTCTACAGTATATCCGAATTTTATCCGACATAAGAATTTTTATCGGGCATAGAAAGATTAGTACGCCTCACTAACCAGCTGATGTACTATAAACTGTTAATACACACCCTCTTTATTTGAATTTTCCATAGTTCAATTTCGCACAAAGCAGATTAACCCCTTTACAGCCCTCTCTCGTCACCCCTACGCCTCACTAACCAGCTGCTGTAGTATAAACTGTTAATACACACCCTCTTTATTTGAATTTTGCATAGTTCAATTTCGCACAAAGCAGATTAACCCTTTTACAGCCCTCTCTCGTCACCCCCACGCCTCAGTAACCGGCTGCTGTAGTATAAACTGTTAATACACACCCTCTTTATTTGAATTTTCCATAGTTCAATTTCGCACAAAGCATATTAACCCTTTTACAGCCCTCTCTCGTTACCCCTACGCCTCACTAACCAGCTGATGTAGTATAAACTGTTGATACACACCCTCTTTATTTGAATTTTCCATAGATCAATTTCGCACAAAGCAGATTAACCCTTTTACAGCCCTCTCTCGTCACCCCCTCACCTCAGTAACCGGCTGCTGTAGTATAAACTGTTAATACACACCTTCTTTATTTGAATTTTGCATAGTTCATTTTCGCACAAATCTGATTAACCCTTTTACAGACCTCTCTCGTCACCCCCACGCCTCAGTAACCGGCTGCTGTAGTATAAACTGTTAATACACACCCTCTTTATTTGAATTTTCCATAGTTCAATTTCGCACAAAGCATATTAACCCTTTTACAGCCCTCTCTCGTCACCCCTACGCCTCACTAACCAGCTAATGTACTATAAGCTGTTAATACACACCATCTTTATTTGAATTTTCCATAGTTCAATTTCGCACAAAGCAGATTAACCCTTTTACAGCCCTCTCTCGTCACCCCCTAGCCTCAGTAACCGGCTGCTGTAGTACAAACTGTTAATACACACCTTCTTTATTTGAATTTTGCACAGTTCATTTTCGCACAAATCCGATTAACCCTTTTACAGACCTCTCTCGTCACCCCCACGCCTCAGTAACCGGCTGCTGTAGTATAAACTGTTAATACACACCCTCTTTATTTGAATTTTCCATAGTTCAATTTCGCACAAAGCATATTAATCCTTTTACAGCCCTCTCTCGTTACCCCTACGCCTCACTAACCAGCTGATGTAGTATAAACTGTTGATACACACCCTCTTTATTTGAATTTTCCATAGATCAATTTCGCACAAAGCAGATTAACCCTTTTACAGCCCTCTCTCGTCACCCCCTCACCTCAGTAACCGGCTGCTGTAGTATAAACTGTTAATACACACCCTCTTTATTTGAATTTTCCATAGTTCAATTATTGCGCACAAAGCAGATTAACCCTTTTACAGCCCTCTCTCGTCACCCCCTCACCTCAGTAACCGGCTGCTGTAGTACAAACTGTTAATACACACCTTCTTTATTTGAATTTTGCACAGTTCATTTTCGCACAAATCCGATTAACCCTTTTACAGACCTCTCTCGTCACCCCCACGCCTCAGTAACCGGCTGCTGTAGTATAAACTGTTAATACACACCCTCTTTATTTGAATTTTCCATAGTTCAATTTCGCACAAAGCATATTAATCCTTTTACAGCCCTCTCTCGTTACCCCTACGCCTCACTAACCAGCTGATGTAGTATAAACTGTTGATACACACCCTCTTTATTTGAATTTTCCATAGATCAATTTCGCACAAAGCAGCTTAACCCTTTTACAGCCCTCTCTCGTCACCCCCTCACCTCAGTAACCGGCTGCTGTAGTATAAACTGTTAATACACACCCTCTTTATTTGAATTTTCCATAGTTCAATTATTGCGCACAAAGCAGATTAACCCTTTTACAGCCCTCTCTCGTCACCCCCTCACCTCAGTAACCGGCTGCTGTAGTACAAACTGTTAATACACACCTTCTTTATTTGAATTTTGCACAGTTCATTTTCGCACAAATCCGATTAACCCTTTTACAGACCTCTCTCGTCACCCCCACGCCTCAGTAACCGGCTGCTGTAGTATAAACTGTTAATACACACCCTCTTTATTTGAATTTTCCATAGTTCAATTTCGCACAAAGCATATTAACCCTTTTACAGCCCTCTCTCGTTACCCCTACGCCTCACTAACCAGCTGATGTAGTATAAACTGTTGATACACACCCTCTTTATTTGAATTTTCCATAGATCAATTTCGCACAAAGCAGATTAACCCTTTTACAGCCCTCTCTCGTCACCCCCTCACCTCAGTAACCGGTTGCTGTAGTATAAACTGTTAATACACACCTTCTTTATTTGAATTTTGCATAGTTCATTTTCGCACAAATCTGATTAACCCTTTTACAGACCTCTCTCGTCACCCCCACGTCTCAGTAACCGGCTGCTGTAGTATAAACTGTTAATACACACCCTCTTTATTTGAATTTTCCATAGTTCAATTATTGCGCACAAAGCAGATTAACCCTTTTACAGCCCTCTCTCGTCAACCCCACGCCTCAGTAACCGGCTGCTGTAGTATAAGCTGTTAATACACACCCTCTTTATTTGAATTTTCCATAGTTCAATTTCGCACAAAGCAGATTAACCCTTTTACAGCCCTCTCTCGTCACCCCCACGCTTCAGTAACCGGCTGCTGTAGTAGAAACTGTTAATACACACCCTCTTTATTTGAATTTTCCATAGTTCAATTTCGCACAAAGCATATTAACCCTTTTACAGCCCTCTCTCGTCACCCCCACGCTTCAGTAACCGGCTGCTGTAGTAGAAACTGTTAATACACACCCTCTTTATTTGAATTTTCCATAGTTCAATTTCGCACAAAGCATATTAACCCTTTTACAGCCCTCTCTCGTCACCGCTACGCCTCACTAACCAGCTGATGTACTATAAACTGTTAATACACACCCTCTTTATTAGAATGTTGTATATTTCAATTTCGCACAAAGCAGATTAACCCTTCTATAGCCTTCTCTCGTCACCCCTACGCCTCAGTTACCGGCTGCTGTAGTATAAACTGTTAACACACACCTTCTTTATTTGAATTTTGCATAGTTCATTTTCGCACAAATCCGATTAACCCTTTTACAGCCCTCTGTCGTCACCCCTACGCCTCAGTAACCGGCTGCTGTAGTATAAACTGTTAATACACACCCTTTTTATTTGAATTTTCCAAAGTTCAATTTCGCACAAAGCATATTAACCCTTTTACAGCCCTCTCTCGTCACCCCTATGCCTCACTAACCAGCTGCTGTAGTATAAACTGTTAATACACACCCTCTTTATTAGAATGTTGTATAGTTCAATTTCGCACAAAGCAGATTAACCCTTCTATAGCCTTCTCTCGTCACCCCTACGCCTCAGTTACCGGCTGCTGTAGTATAAACTGTTAATACACACCCTCTTTATTTGAATTTTCCATAGTTCAATTTTGCACAAAGCATACTAACCCTTTTACAGCCCTCTGTCGTCACCCCTACGTCTCAGTATCCGGCTGCTATAGTATAAATTGTTAATAGACTCCCTATTTATTTGCAATTTGCATATTTAAATCTCGCACAAAGCAGATTAATCGTTTTACAGCCCTATTTGGCTACCCCTACGCAGTAGTAGGCGGCTGCTCCAGTATATTTTGCTAACAAACACAGCGTGTATTTGGAATTTTATTTAGCTGCAGTTTGCATGAACATATTAACCAACAGCGACCCTTGTAAAGATATTTTTAACAATGGGAGTGGAATGGATATCTTATAATTAATAATAATATATAATTACTATATCTTGTAGTAGTCGCGCTATAATAGTATAGCCCGTTGGATTAGGATGGTTCACAACGAATTCTATGAGCTATCGGCTGCTACTTTTTGGCTGCCAGTTTCACTCCGGTATTATAGCTTTGGAGTTACGCAAACACTGTTGCCATATTGACTTTTTTTTACAGTATAGAAATATACAGTATACCCAGGGTCAATACCTTCAGGCATTGCCAGGGTGAATCTGAACGATAATAGAGGTGCGGGAAGTTAACCGCACATTTTTTGAAACTAGGGCTCATAATATACCAATTTTTAACGCCCAATTAGCGCCATTTAGCTCCGTTGAAATTAGTATTTGTGCCGCTCTCTGGAACTCAGAAATTACAAAGCGGCCAAGTTCACGTGAACTTGGCCCAGACAATTTTATTTTTCAATTTTTTTTTTAATTTCATCACCATCATCTTGCTCTGAATTTGCGCCCACCAATGCCGTTAAAGTTTTTAAAAAATGTTGCATTTTTAGAGAGAATTTTTTTTTTAAATTTTACTAACGTGAAGTTGGCCGCACTTTTCTTCCGACGAGACCTTAATTACAGCATCGTATTCCGTCACTTTGAAGGTCACTTATGTCAAACTCGTCCTAACCTAATAATAATAAAAGTTAGGACTCAAGTATTGGACGATTTTCTTTCTGGCAAGGAGATGTTTATTTCACATAATCAATTTCATGATCATGGCTATTCATAAATGTAGGTAATTTAAATAAGCATTATAAAAGTAGTAAATAAGTAGGTACATAGTAAATAATTTCTGGATTTCTGTTTGTCATATTTTCTAATAATAAATGCTTTACAACAACGACGATTTTATCTACGACTCAATTATTAATTTGAAATTTTGAATGCATTTTTTCGTTTGACACTGACACTTTTGAGTTTTTGTATTTTGTTTCCATGGTATTGTTTAATTTGAGAAAGTGTGATTGGACTGCAAGAGAGATTAAGAACTATTAATTCCTCGTCATTAATCCCTAAGCGAATAATATATGGCATTATACTGCAAAAACCACAAGTATAATACTTAGGGGAAGCAGGTATATAGTGGGACGCGGTATATAGTGGGATTTTTGTCTTGGCCATGAATTTTTCCATCAGGTAGGACTATAAACTGTACGTAATTTACGGTGGAAGGTGTCTATGCGTGACAACCTGTTGGTTGGAAAAAACCACGTAGTGTTTTCTTGGAAATCTACCACGGGTAAGTAAAGCATGCTGATTTTTTTATTTGGTTGCGGACGGTTTTCGTAATACCTTTTTTGTCGCGTAAATTTTTCTAAACTAAGTTTCAACATAACCTCAAATACAGCTTCGTTGTCTATTCTACACGTCGATCCGGGCGTATAGTTCTACCACTGTGATGAAATGTTGCCAATATTATCGAGATGCATGATGGTCCATACTGGGACGGCAGTACAAGGTGTATAATGGGACGTCCCAGTATGAACCATTTGTGGATATATTTTCAAATTGTATGGTAAAATATTTATGTAGGCTGTATTTAATTCCAGAAAACATGCCAAAACAACCACGGAGAAAACTCGGTGAAATATTGCACCAAAGCAAAAAAAAAACACGAAGAGTACGAAAAAAACATGAAATTAGCTATAAACGACATAATTGAAAATAAAATGTCAATAAAAAAATCAGCAGAAAAACATGACCTGAGCAAATCTGCACTGCATAGGAAGTTGCAAAAATTCATAAATACAGAGGATCCTGAGACCTTTATCTATGCTCGAAAACATGGTTTCACAAACATTTTTTCAGAAGAAGAGGAGGAACTCCTCAAGGATTACCTTTTGCAAGCAGCTCAAATGTGCTACGTTTTGACACAAGATGGAACTCGAGAACTAGCCTATAAATATGCTGTAGCCAACGAAAAGAATGTTAAAGTAATTGATGTATGCAACCCAAAATGTTCAGATGTTAGTATCGAGGTAGGCTAAAAAATAACTATAAAAAATAATAAAATGTTTTTTTTATGGTTTTATAATTAAAGAAATATCTTATAAAACTGGGTTTTATTGGTAAAGCACCATAATAATTCTAATAGGTTATGGGCCCAGCGGCTTTAAAGAAACAAATAGAGAAGAATAAAAATAGAAATATTTAAAAAAAAAGTACACGTGGTCCGGTATTTGTGAGGTTAGAATTCGAAGTTGTAAGCCAGGTATAATTAATTAAATTTATAAGGAAATGGCTACAATTATTGAAAAAAATGGAATTGTACAATTTGATGGGAAAAATTTCAATAATTGGAAATTCCGAGTGTCAGCGTTACTTGACCAACAGGATGTAAAAGTGTGTATTGAAACGAATCAAAATCCAGTAACAGAAGAATTCAATAAGAAAGATAAGAAGTGCAAGGCGTTAATAATAAGTTGTCTAGCAGATTCTCATTTAGAATTTGTAAAAGATAAGAAAACTGCATTTGAAATGTGGAAAACTCTTGAAGAACATTTTGAAAGAAAAAGTGTCACCAGTCAATTATATTTAAGAAGAAAGTTGCTGTCCCTAAAATTAGCAGAAAACGAATTATTAGAAAATCATTTCATCAAATTTGATGAAATTGTACGAGAATTAAAATCAACTGGTGCGAACTTAGAAGAAACTGATATGGTATGTCACCTTATTTTAACGTTTCCCAAGTCCTATGATAATATAGTAGCAGCCCTTGAGACTTTGGAACCAGATAAGTTAAAGGTTGAATTTGTTAAAGCAAAATTAATGGATCAAGAGTTAAAACAGAAAATGACAGAAGGTGCAGAAGAGAAATCAACAACAGCATTTCTTGGAAAAAATAAGTATAAAAGTGTTGAAAACTTTAAATATAACTGTTACAAATGTGGTAAAAAGGGGCACAGGAAATCCGAATGCCGATTTAATAAATATCATAACGTTAATAAACAAGTGCATTATAATAACACTCAAGAAAATGAAGACGAAAATAAAATTGTCTTTATGGTTTCGAAAAATAAAGAAAACGAAGAAAATAAAGATGAACTAACCTGGATACTTGACTCTGGTGCTACAGACCATTTAGTTAATTCAACAAAATATTTCAAGAAAATGATAGAATTAAAGTGCCCAATAAATATTAGTGTTGCTAAAACAAATCAAACGTGTGTTGCTACTGCTATCGGAACTGTAGATGTTGTTTTAAAAAATAAAGATATAAGTAATGTAGCAGAAATTACTAATATTTTATATGTTCCAGATTTGAGACATAATTTACTAGCAGTGCAGAAACTTACCAAAGCAGGTTTACAAGTAAAATTTGTTGGCGAAAAAGCTTCAATAACGAAGAATAATAAAATTATCGCGATTGGTACTAAATCACGAAATCTTTATGAAGTTAAGTTTGAAGTTGTTCCAAGTAAAGTAAATTATATGAATACCAAATCAAATGAAGTTGAATTATGGCACAGAAGAATGGGTCATATAGGAATTACGAATTTACAAAAAATGGCTAAGAATAATTTAATTGGAATAGACGTAAAGGAGGTTACAGAAGAAAATACAAACATCTGTGAAGTGTGTGTCATGAGTAAACAAACAAAAGCACCTCATACGAAGAAAATTAATAAAAGAAGTAATGGACCGTTGCAGTTAGTTCATACCGATGTGTGTGGGCCGATGACTCCTGAAACCTACGATGGAAAGAGATATATTTTAACATTCATCGATGATTACACACATATGACAATAATTTATTTGTTGAAAAATAAAAATGAAGTTTACGATTGTTTCAAGAAATATGAAGCATGGGTTACAAATCACTTTAATAAAAGAATAAATACCTTACGTTGTGACAATGGAGGTGAATATACATCCAAGGTCTTTAAATCTTTTTGCGATAATAAAGGAATTAGAATTCAGTATACCATTAAATATACACCTGAATTGAACGGGGTCGCTGAAAGAATGAATCGAACGATTATTGAAAAGGTTAAAGCTTTACTTATCGATTCGCAGTTACCTAAATATTTATGGGGAGAAGCAGCTCTTTGTGCTACCTACCTTATCAATAGAAGTCCAACAATTGCTTTGAAAAGAAAGTTACCAGCAGAACTGTTTTATGCAAAAGAAATTAATTTATCAAAATTAAAAGTTTTTGGCTCAATTGCTTACACCTTCAAATCTAAAGCATTGAGAACTAAACTTGAGGCAAACAGTGATATATTTATTATGGTCGGATACAATGAAAATGGTTATCGCTTATGGAATCCTAAAAAACAGAAAGTGGAAGTAAGTGACAGTGTTACCTTTGATGAATTAAAAAATTTCAAAAGTTATAATTCAAAAGTAATTACTGTCCAACCGCAGAATAATTCCGAAGAAAATTTAGATACTATTAATCAAGTTCCTAAAGAAGTACATGAAGAAGAAAATATTGAATTAAGGAGAAGTAAAAGAAATAGAAAGGCACCAAAATACTTAGAAGACTATACCCTAGAAAGTGATGAATGTGTTCATCTAGCATTGAACTCTGAAATTTTAGAAGATGTACCGAAAGACTATAATGACATATTTAAACGTATCGAATCTGAAAAATGGCTTAAAGCAATCGAAGAAGAAATAGCTGCTTTAAACAAGAATAAAACTTGGTCAGTTGTTAAGAAACCTGAAGATGAGAAAATTATAGATTCCAAATGGGTATTCAAGATAAAAAAGGACAAAAATGGAAATGTGCAAGAATATAAAGCAAGATTGGTTGCGAAAGGTTTTATGCAAGATAAGAATTTTAGAATAGCTGATCTATATGCTCCAGTAGCACGGTTATCAACATTTAGAATTTTAATTAAAATAATTAATGAGGAAAATCTTTATGCTGATCAAATGGACGTTAAATCAGCCTTTTTACATGGAACCTTAAAAGAAAACGTTTATATGAACCTTCCTGATGGTTATGCAGTCAATAACAACAATGAGGTATGTAAACTTAATAAAGCACTGTATGGATTAAAACAATCACCTAATTGTTGGAATACAAAATTTGACAATTTTGCTATCAAAAATGGTTTTACAGCATCTGATTATGATCCTTGTTTGTATTTAAAGAAAGCTACAGATTTTAAAATTTATATATTATTATATGTTGATGATCTAATTATTTCAAGTGATTCAATTGAGCAGATTAATCTACTAAAAAAAGAATTGTGTCAAGAATTTGAAATGAAAGATTTAGGAAAATTAACATATTTTCTGGGTATAGAAGTGAAACGAGAGAAGAATACAATAAGTTTAAATCAAATGGCATATTTACAACGAATACTTGAAAAATTTAACATGGCAAATTGTAAATCAGTGAAAACTCCAGGTGATCCTAATTTTCAATTCCCAAAGGATGAAGAAATTCAAGATGTTAATGAGTCAGTGCCATATCGTGAATTAATTGGTTGTTTAATGTATGCTGTAATGGGAACTAGACCAGATCTTAGTGCTACAGTTAATTTTTACAGCAGATACCAAGATAAACCTGTGAAGTATTTGTTATGGCCAGGGTTAAAACGAATATTACGTTATATTAAAGGAACTATTAATTATCATTTAGTGTTCAACAAGTCATCTCCGAACATCAAAATCGAAGATATTCTGATATGTTATGTGGATGCAAGTTGGGGTACTGATATTTACGATCGAAAGTCTACAACAGGTTATATTTGTAAAATATTTGGATCAACAGTATCTTGGTGTACAAAGAAGCAATCTACCATCGCATTAAGTAGTACAGAAGCTGAATATGTCGCTTTAGCATTAGCAGTTCAAGAAAATATATGCATTTCTGGATTGCTCTCAGAATTTGGATATAAAAATATTAAAATCAAGTGTTACGAAGATAATCAATCAGTGATTGCACTAAGTGAAAAGTCAGATCATAAAAGACTCAAACATATTGATATTAAATTTAATTTTATAAAAGCATTAGTCAAAAATGATCAACTTAAAATTTATTATGTTCCTTCATCAGATCAAATAGCTGACACCTTAACAAAGTTTGTAAGCTATGAAATTATTGATAAGTTTCGTAAATCAATTTGTTTGAACAATTAAGTTTTTGTTATTTATATGTATATTTCCTGCATTCATCAATTGAGGAGGTGTGTTAAAGTAATTGATGTATGCAACCCAAAATGTTCAGATGTTAGTATCGAGGTAGGCTAAAAAATAACTATAAAAAATAATAAAATGTTTTTTTTATGGTTTTATAATTAAAGAAATATCTTATAAAACTGGGTTTTATTGGTAAAGCACCATAATAATTCTAATAAAGAACATACCAGTGTCATGGACTACCAATAAAAAAGCTGGCAAGGAATGGATTATTAATTTTAGAAAGAGACAGCCCTCTCCCTACGCAAACCAGAGGCTACCAGCCTAAGCCGTGCTACCAGCTTTAACAAGCATAATGTAAACATCTTTTTTGACAACTTGAGACAAGTGATGTCCAAGAATGAATTTGCACCTCATCAAATTTTTAATGTAGATGAAACCGGTGTAACCAATGTACATACACCTCCAAGAATTCTGGCATCCGTCAAACAGAAGCAGGTTGGTAAGGTCACCAGTGCCGAGAGAGGGACTTTGGTCACTGTTTGCTCAGGAATATGTGCTAATGGTACATATATACCACCATTCATGATTTTTCCTCGAAAAAATTACAAACCATTTATGATTAATGGGGCTCCTCCAGGATCAGGCGGTGCAGCTCACCCCAGTGGGTGGATGACAGCGGACAATTTTGTTAACTATATAAATCACTTTATAAAACATTCGCGATGTAGCAAGGAGAACCCTGTTTTGGTTATCCTTGATAACCATGAAAGTCATTATGACGTAAGAGTTCTAAATATTTGCAAAGAAAATGGGATACATTTGTTAACGCTACCACCTCACTGCAGTCATAAACTGCAGCCTTTGGACGTCAGCTGCTTTTTTCCATTTAAATCTTTGTACAATAAAGCTGTAGATGACTGGATGTTGAACCACCCAGGAACTCCAATGACCATATATGAAATTGCAACAGGAGTCGGTAGGGCTTACCCGCAAGCTTTTACTCCGATAAACATCATCAAAGGCTTTGCAAAGACTGGAATATCACCCTTTAATAGTTCGACTTTTTCAGACACGGATTATATGACCTCATATGTTAGTGATAGGAACCTTTCCGAAAATATTACAGAACGCATTTCCGAGAGTGCTGATGCTGCTATAACCGGGGGTATTCCAGATGATGATCACAAGATTGCTACATCTACTACAACCTCTGAAGAGAACGCAGTAGCCTTCTCAACAAATAATATAGTTTCACCAGAAGTAATAAGGCCACATGTGAAGTCCGGCCCTAGAATTTCAAAAAGAAAACCAAGGAAAAAGGCAAACTCACAAGTTTTAACAGACACTCCCATCAAGCAAGCAATAGAAAAAGAACATGAAGTGAAGGTAAATAAAAAGAAAGCGGTAGAAAATAAAAAGTCTCTCATCAACATTAAACGGCGAGTCTTTGAAAGTTCCAGTTCGAGTTCTGATGAAGTGAATGGTGCTCTGTGTGATGATTCAACAGATCTAGAGAGTGAGGAAGGTGAAACTGAGAATGCTGCAATTGAAAAAAATGATTTTGTTCTTGTAAAATACTGCACAAAAAAAACATAAAACATTTCATTGGGCAAGTACAGGACAAAGAAAATTTGGACTTTCAGGTGTCATTTCTCAAAAAAATTCCTTCTCATAAATTTGTGTTTCCAGAAGTTCAAGACATTGACACTGTTGAAAGTGAGAATATTATTTTGAAGCTTCCATCTCCATACGTATCTGGGAGCACGTTACGGGCTGCCAAACAATTTTCGTTTGCAGTAGATCTGTCAATTTATAATGTCAATTGATGTAACTTTGTTAATAAATTAAATATTAATACCTGTTGAATGCTTGTATATTGAATTTAGAACAACTTTACTATATTCCCACTATACACCATTGAGAATCCCACTATGCACCATAGGGGGGTGTATAGTGGGACAAGTGGTTCATAGTGGTCTTTTTTTTGTAAATCTGAAAACAAGAAAAAAAATCTAAATGTTGCGTAATAACAAACTCGTTATATTTCTTCATTTATGTACATATTTAGTTTTCTCGAATATTTCAACAACAACAAAATAAAAATTCTTGAAAAATTACGTCCCACTATATACCTGCTTCCCCTACATTATGTATTAGTCGTAGATAAAATATTATTATGTAGCAGACTAATGTTATTATTTTTGCCCAATAACATGCGACTTGACCAATACAAAATACAAATACAACCTGTATATTATACATATAATAGTGATATATTTATGTACCTATTTTATGAATCAAGAAACTAATGTAGTAAAGTAAATATTACGTGGAAAGTGGCTATAACCATACAATTGGGGGGACTTGTTAATAAAATATACGAATATAACTCCGAAGTCCGACGCACCGTCAATTGTTGGGTTAGAATTCGATGTGTTTTGTTTTGACACCAATGACCTTCAAAGTGACGGAATACGATGCTGTAATTAAGGTCTCGTTTCTTCCGAAACCTTCTATTCCTAATATCAATATTTAGCGCTGAATTTGCGCCAATTAGCGCCCACAAATAGAGAAATGCTCTTCTTAAGGTTAAAATGTTAAAACCTTTAAAACAGTACCTATGTAATTATGAAGTTAAATAAACGTGAAACCGAGCATTTTTATAAAAAAATGCTTTATTAGTCAAAAATGAGTGTTTTTAAGTGCTTAATTAGCCCCGCTTAATTAAGCATCCCCCCAATTTTCCAAAATAGACTACACTTTCTTCTTAATACTCCACGTATATATGCGGTTTCATCTAGACTGGGCAAGGAAACCAGCGTCAATAACGATCAAGGTATCTGAAGTACTGCTTTGAGGAATAACAATAAGAAATCGACAGGGATAATATAGCGCCAATTAGCGCTTTCCAAAATATACCTCATGTTGACCTGTCTCAACTTTTGAAAAATATGAAGGATATCCATAAGCAATCGACTGCGCTACTATAACACCAATCAGCGCCGACACAAAATGTACATTTTTTGACTGGTCTCAACTTTTGAAAAATTTACGTATATCCATGCGCAATCGACGGTGCTAATATAGCGCCAATTAGCGCCTCCCAAAAAAATACTTCTATTTGATCTGTCTAAGCTTTTAAAACATTTTAAGTATAACCATACGCAATCAACGGCGCTAATATAGCTCCAATTAGCGCCTCCCAAAAAAGTACTTCTCTTTGAGCTGTCTAAACGTTTAAAACATTTTAAGTATAACCATACCCAATCGACGGCGCTAATATAGCTCCAATTAGCGCCGCCCAAAAAAGTACTTCTCTTTGATCTGTCTAAACTTTTAAAATATTTTAAAAATATCCATACGCAATCAACGGCGCTAATATAGCGCCAATTAGCGCTGTCCAAAAATGTACTTCTCTTTAATCTGTCTAAAGTTTTAAAACATTTTAAGTATAACCATACCCAATCGACGGCGCTAATATGGCTCCAATTAGCGCCGTTCAAAAAAGCAGTTCTCTTTGATCTGTCTAAACTTTTAAAACATTTTAAGTATAACCATACCCTATCGACGGCGCTAATATAGCTCCAATTAGCGCCGCCCAAAAAAGTACTTCTCTTTGATCTGTCTAAACTTTTAAAATATTTTAAAAATATCCATACGCAATCAACGGCGCTAATATAGCGCCAATTAGCGCTGTCCAAAAATGTACTTCTCTTTAATCTGTCTAAAGTTTTAAAACATTTTAAGTATAACCATACCCAATCGACGGCGCTAATATGGCTCCAATTAGCGCCGTTCAAAAAAGCAGTTCTCTTTGATCTGTCTAAACTTTTAAAACATTTTAAGTATAACCATACCCTATCGACGGCGCTAATATAGCTCCAATTAGCGCCGCCCAAAAAAGTACTTCTCTTTGATCGGTCTAAACTTTTAAAACAGTTTAAGTATAACCATATCCAATCGACGGCGCTAATATAGCTCCAATTAGCGCCGCTCAAAAAAGTACTTCTCTTTGATCTGTCTAAACTTTTAAAAGATTTAAAGTATAACCATACCCTATCGACGGCGCTAATATAGCTCCAATTAGCCCCGCCCAAAAAAGTACTGTAGCGATGTTTTAACACGTGGTGGTGTTAGGGCTACATATATCTCTTGCAGGAGTAATAAAACACAAGTTTACTTCTATGAGATATTTATTTTACTATTTTTTATATGACTTGTTTATTATTCTTGTTGCCTAGTACCATTCCGTATCTACGCAATGAATGCAAGTTGTGAGTTTTTCACAACATTACCCCGCCCGGTCTGAAACGATGGTAATACATGAAAAGGAAAAAATACGGAATAGTATTTTGGAGAAAGAATGGAGTATTTTAAAGGAACTTGAATAAAGTTGTAAAATGCTCCAGCTACAAAAACTCCACTAGGTAGTATACAATAAAAAACTTAAGTTAACTAACAATACGGAACTTGCGACGGCAACTCTTGGAACCTGTAAACAGAAAGAAAAAAACAGAAAAGTGTCCAACCCTAGTAGCACACATATATTATATAAATATTTTTTTCAAATATTTAAAATATATCTTTTTCAACATCCGCCTAAATATTTAGCTAATATATCATTTAAAATATTTTTTCAATATTATTTTAATAATATTTATATAACATTCTAGTTAGGATATCGTATGAATGTTATATCCCTAGTAGCACAAATATATTATATAAATATTCATTCTCAAATATTTGAAATATATCTGTTGCAACATCCGCCTAAATATTTAGAGTAGGTAATGCGTCACTTGGCCAGACGATTTTAGTGACTTTTTTGTTTACAGTTGGTACCCCTGGGGGAAAATCTAGTGACTTTTTATGTCTGTCTCTCTCTCTCTAATCTGGTGACTTTTTGTCTGTCTCTCTCTAGGTGGTTAAGTACGGAATCTGCATTACCGACATTCTGTATTATCGACATTTGGTTCGTCACTTGGCTAAATGGTAGCGTTGTTGCTAGGGGAAAACAGATGGCGCCAGTGTCGTTTTACGACGAATATGGGGACTTTTATGTCGATCTCTCTCTAATCTAGGAACTTTTGTCTCGAAGTACGGAATCTGTATTACCGACATTCTGTATTACCGGCATGTGGTTCTGCGCTCGGCTAGATGGTAACGGTATTGCTAGGGGAAAACAGATGGCGCCACCAACTTTTTACGTAGCTCTCTCTCGAATCTCATTACTTTTATGTCCATCACTCTCTAATCTAGTGACTTTTTGTCTCGTTAGGTGGTACGGAACCAGTAGATATTGATTATTCGCTGCTGCTCTCTGATTGGTCAATTAAAAATAAGGGAGTTGTCCGGATTATTGATTGAGTTGATCGTCCAATAGAAACCTACTAGCCGGTATTGATTAACCATAATAATAATTGGATAGAAGCACTGAGGGGTCCACAATATTGATTTTCCCTACTTGTAACACCCCTACTATTACGGAAATCTGTATTACCGATAACGTACTTACTGGTGATAGATTGCGTCTACGGGGGACTCAACTGAGGAGACGAAACGAGTCAAATAAAGCGTCCCCGACCTTGAACGTTAATTCAAGTTTGAACGTTACTTCTAGATGGCGCTACGATTCTGGACAACGCTGACAGTGTTGACAGATTATGCGATTTATCGCAAATTTTATCGCAAATCTGGCTAATTTTTATGAAACATTGCGACCCATATGGCACTCCAGCGAACTGTCAACAATGGCCAGCGTGGTCTGAGCGTTGTCAAGGACCGAAGCGCCCTCTAACGAAAATTTTTTAAAATACAGGCCATTGGGTACGCAAATGTTTGGAACGCCCATTGCCGATTCGTCTCCTCAGTTGAGTCCCCCGTAATTGCGTCCTTTGTAAAAGGAATCTGTATTACCGATTACGTACTATACTGTTAACAGAAGGCGTATTTGTGCCAATTGTAGAAGGAATCAGTAGTAGCAGTAGCAATGAATATTATTGATTCGATGAAAGCAAGCAATTAATATTCGTATTGGTAGAAAAACATCGATTTACATATCAACAACAATAGCAATACTAAATAGAGGCGTAAGACAATATAATACTTATCTGAATTATTTCTTCTTCTTCTCCTCACATGTTTTATGAGCTAATAATAATAATAATTAAATAATTTTTTATTGGTTTTATTTCATACTTTTACTTAATATAAATTACATATGCATAAGATTATATGGGTATATCATTTTATAAACTAACTTAAATCAACTTATATGCTAACAGTTTTTTTCTTTTACTTAAAATAAACTACACACACAGAGACACATACACATTAAACTATATGATTATACCATTGTCTAAATTACTTAGATTAACTTTAACTTAGTAATATAGATGTATAATCCTTTTACTAAATATAACTTACATATGCATGAAACTATTTGAGAGTATATCATTTATAAATGAACTTAGATGTTATGTGAGAACATCTTCAGCCTTTATCCAGGACTTTTCGTTTAAACCAAGCCATTTGACGTAAATGTCACCGTTGCTGCGGTGTTTAAGTACTTTTTCAACTAAGTAAACGTCTGGCTGTTTTCTGCAACTCGAACTCGTAGAACGCTACTCGAACAGCAACTCCATGAAGATCTTCCAGCAGATATGTGACAGGTTTTGTAAATTGAACTTTAACTATTTTGAATAATTCAGTTGACCAGTTGGGCGTGTATCCCTTAGAAAAGACCCCTTTGAACTTACTAATACGTACGAGGTCATTCAAGTCTAGTTTACGTTTACTTCCTGCCGCGACATCAGCTTTATATCAAGGGTAAAGGTGTCGGTGTTAATATGCATTTTACTTCGTTTTGACATGATGCTGTTATCGTACTTTAAAGCCTAAAGATTCAAGAAATAGGCGACGAGCTTTAGTTAGTTTTAATCGGAGGTCTGCACTGGTCGACGTTCGACTGTGAATGACCTTTGAGGGACATATGCTAATGTTTTTATAGCTAAAGTTTATTCCCATTTTTCACGTTTAAGTTCTAGCCTGATGCTCGTGAAAGTATCATCAGACAAATTTATCAACTCTCCTTTCGCGTCTACCAGTCTAATGGTAATGCTGTCGATCTCGGTGACAGTGATGGGAAAGTAAATCACATGCGATGGCTCCTTTTCAATCAGATAGCCGGCTGGTACGCAAACACCGAATTCGAAGATTGTATGACCTGATTGATTGTTTCTATATGAGCCGCCTGTAATATTCGTGTCTACAAAGATGTTTGGAGTTGAAAGTATATCGACAATTCGATCTGATACGTGTCTACTACCTGGTTCTAGCACGCGCTCCTTAAATCCTAGTAGGGATCCTATGTTATCGGGTTTGGTAAAATCGATCAACTCGGTAGCTGATTCAATCTCGCACTTTCCCGTAGTGGTGTTAGCTTTGATTTGTAGTAGCAGATCTCCCTCTTCCGGATCACCACTAATTTGATTCTTTATATAGTTAACGATTTCAGCCAATTCGTAGCTACCCGGTTCAATAGTTATTTCCTTTTTTCCGTAATAAAATTTATTTCTGCTTGGGTACATATTACGTATCGTGTGACTTGTATATAAGCCGACTAAACCTAGTGAGTATTCGTAACGCACGTGATCTAGTGTTATAGGTGGATAAATACGGTCCGTAGAAAGACTGTTTTCTGTACCGTACACCGTGATGGTCCTAGCCATACTTAGCCGATTTACACTTTCACCTCTCTTTTATACAAAAATCGTAGACACAGATGTCCGCAGTTGTATGTATTGAACTTTTGTTCTTGGGTTACGTTGTAGTATACGGCGCAGCGAGGCCCTAAATATTTCACAAGTTCAGCTGGTGGTCTTAGGTCTCCGAAGGGGTCATAGTACAAAACGATGTTTCGATCCTTTCTATAAGCAACCCAATGAGTACCCGGTCCTCCAGCGTCGTCAAGATTAACAATAGCTCTTTCGAATTGCAAAGGTTTCGTTGAAGGTAGACTTGTTCTCATATAGACACCTCTAAAATAGGGTATGTCTTTAGCATGTTTTATTATATCTAGGTCTGTAAGTAGTCTCCGAGGCAGGTTATTCAGTTTTTTGACCCGCCATATGGTTTTAAGTACAAAGCAGCTCCGCCAGCTCTATACGGTTTCAGGTAAAGGGCGTTCCCGTTCTTACCGCCTACAGCGATAGCTTCCATACTTTTATTATGCCGTGTAGTTCTTTCTAGCTGTCTCTTATTACTATTAGCAGTGTTAACAGCTTTTTCTACGCCCGAAGCGCTTCCTATAATTGCTCCGAGAGCCGAGAGTTCAGCAGAAATTGGTATGAGTGGTAAAATACTCCCTGTAGCTGTAGGTCCTGGAATAATTCGGGGTACTTTAACGTTTTTTTGACCGCCCACATTTTGAATGATTCTTCTGGCAGCGCTCAAGGCATGATCTTTACATCTTTACCCGTGAGTCTCTTGCGTGCACGATTCATTATACCAACAAGTTTCTTTAAAACGCCGCCTTTAAAAGTGACAATTTTCTTCTTTTTTGTAACCCTTGTCGCTGACGGTTTCTTTGTCTTTGCACCCATTCCCAACTTTCTTTTAGCCTTCATTATACCGGTTACAAACAGAGCTGATGCTTTTTCCCCTAATTTAGAGTCTTTAGCCTTAACACGCTTCCAAGCAGCTTCTTCTAATACACGATCTGCCTGGTGTCTACTGTTCAAATCGGAGCTTTGAGCGTACGAGATGTCGTGCTGCATACACGCCTGGTCCAAAGGATTTATACCTTTATCACCACGTTGTAATCTTTTAGATAATTTAGTACCTGGTCCACAGTACTGATAGGAAGGAAGATGTAGTTCAATAGGCAGCTTGTCTATGAGCTTGTTAATAACACCGTTACCCTTGTGTACTAACATCTGGTACTGAGAGAAGGGACTGCTTGTACCTGTATTTATACTCGGTCGGTGCCGGCCTAATCTACATTTTGAAATCTCTGCATATAGATAAAGTCTCTATGATCAGCTTGTAGAATCTTACACAGCTGCTTTCCAACATTATGTATTCTTCTTTGAAAACGATAACTGTCCAGAGCTAATGTTTGCCAGTCTCCCTTTCTCGCCTGTCTGTATGCATACTGCCATACTATCATATGATGTATATTATTCATGCTTACGTCGGCGAAACTTACTTTCTTTACCATATCGATGTGATGCTGCTACTAATACATATCGCTATGTTTGGAGAGTTATTGATATTAGTAAAACCAAAACTTTCGTTTTTGAGATTGTTGTTATGAGCTTTCTTTGCGGCGTACAACAATTGGAGTCGATCCACTAGTTGATCAGGCGTACTCTGACGTATCCAAACCGTTTTCATACTTCACCCTTCACCAATGCATGTAAATCCTCGTGTACGAGAATCAAGCGCTGTTCTAAACTAAGTATCCCTGAATGCTGGTAACTAAGCTTTTTCTAATACACGATCTGCCTGGAGTCTACTGTTCAAATCGGAGCTTTGAGCGTACGAGATGTCGTGCTGAAATGTTCGTAACTTTACCAGCCTTTGGTAAAAGTGAAAAAGTGTACAAGAAATAAAGCACCAATAATTATAATTAAGACATCATTTATTCACACATAATTTATTGACATAATTTATTCCACTTTAGAAATAATTATTACTACTGCTACATTTAGGTGGTAATAGAGTACATATGTATTTTACAGCACGTTGTTTGACGATGAAGCCTACCAGAGTTGTCGGATGGGAGAGTTGATGGTAGTGTGTGTGTGTGTGGACCTTTTTTTACTGCTGTTCTCTAATTTCGATCTGGGGCTCCAAGGACTGTAAAGAAAGAGAAAAACAAACACGTATTAAACAGGGTTTTATCGATTATTGTTGTCGCTGTTTAGTTCATACCTTATTAGTTTCAACGAACATGCAAGCATCATACGCCGGATAGTTGCCAGTCTTTATCTTTCCCAAGTAAATCAATCCTAGAGAAGGTGTTTTATCGGCCAACTGCTGGTTGAGCACTTGCACTTTTTCATCAGTCATCCGGTCAGTGATCCGCTTAGGCAGAAACGTAACATGTTTATCTGTTACGATTAAGACACTTCGACGCTTATCACGGCAGACGACGCTCTTGAACTCTTTTATCTCGACTACTTCCTTCAGATTAAAATCGCCTAATTTTCTGGTTGGTTTTTGGCTAGCTGTTGCTGCAGATGCCTTGTTGAGTTCATGTAAAAATTCCATTGTCTGCGAAAAAACAAACACACACGCACATATATTAGGTTAAACTATATAAAAATCAATTTTTATATTTACCTAATTGTTGATGTTGTTATTGTTGCAAACGAGAACAAACTCATTAAATAATTATACAACTACTACAATGATTTTTACAGTCGCTTAATAGCTTGAAGAGACTATGAGATGATTATGGTGATGATGCTTGTTATAACTGAAGTCTGAATTGTTCAGTTTTCGCGTTTATACGTTACATACAGGACCACGTCCTCTACATGGAGCGTCTTTTCTACGCATCTGCGTGTTTTATTACCAATCTGATTAATGTTAACTCTTGTATGAGTCATCATCAGCAAATTTGATTAGCAAACCCTCTGTCTACAGTATGTATGAGTCATCATCGGCAAATTTGATTAGCAACCCCTCAAAACTATAATCAAATTAATAATAAATATGTTGATGCATAAAATGAACCATTCCTACGATCCTTTTGTGTAATGTATTCTTGCTAGGAACAAAATGTAAACACATCTACGTGGAATCTTAACTTGCTTCCTTTACTTACACTAAATGTTGCTACTCTTAATGTTACTACCAATGTTGCTAAGGGTATTTACACCAGTAAAAAAAAAGAAACATTGTTTACATAATATAAATATTATTGTTATTTATTTATTAGTTTTCGACACATCTAGAGAGAGTAAATGGACAATTGTAACAAATTTGATAGCTTATTCAATACACACACAATATGTTTTTTACGTCATGTTGGTGGAACACTCGTAACTTATTTCCTCTCCAATATTGCTAAAGGTATTTACACTAGTAAAAAAAAGAAACATTGTTTACATAATATATATTATTATTATTTATTTATTAGTTTTCGATACATCTAGAGAGCAAATCGATAATTGTAACAATTTATTTGATAGTTTATTCAATACACAATATGTTTTTATGTCATGTTGTAACACACGTACAGCGTTCACATACTTTTCTAACTTGTTTCTAAGTAGTTTTATTTTCTCCAAGGTGTCCTTAATGTTATGGTGCAGACGTCGTTGTTGCTGCCGTCTGTTGTTGTTGTTGTTGTTGATATGCTTGTAATTGTTTTTGTACGACATCTGTAAACCTTGATGGATAGTGTTTTATTATCTCTAATAAAATGAGAGAATTCAGACCACCAGCTGCTATTGTGCTGTCTGTTAAACTCACAGCTGAGTAGTAACCACATAGCATTTCAGTCGTAAATAAAATTGAATCAGAGGAAACGGGTGTTTTATCCTGTTCTATGCACAGTCTCTGTTGCTGCTGCTGCTGCCCCTCTACTACATTATCTATATTAGCGTAGTAAAAGCGCGGAAACTCGAGGTAACGTAGTAAGTACGAGCATGCTGATTAATAAGCGGTGCTAGATGCATTATAGTTTGAAATTCATACTGTTTTAAGGTTATCAATTTTTCGTCATGATGAATAGCCACTTTGTTGCCGTAAAAAATTCCGTGACTAACGTACGCATAAAGTCTCACATAGATGGAATCTCGATTGTTTATCGCACTGTATCTTGTCGTAGTCCTCGTCAGTGCAGGCGTAAAAGAAATTTTTGAACAACGCCTCTACCCGTACATCATGCAGCTGGTACCAGACACTTTCCGATAACACAATTTCACAATGATCACATACGTTATTCACGCATTCAAGTTTCACAACCACGTCAAATTCGTTAGGTTCCTCCGGTGGAAGCATACCTACATGGATGGTATGTATATGAATGTTGTCTGCTTCTTCACTAGACCTCGTAACATACAACGGGTATTGGACAGAACCGAGCAGTTTGTCATCTAGGTATACTTCTTTAGCTGCTGGTGCTACTACCGGTGACGATGTTATAACGACTGTACTTGGTGTTGAAATGTCTGCTGCTACTGCTGTTGCTGCTACAACGTCATTTGCATAGTCTAACAACTGCACCGGATCACTGTTACGGAGGGCTAAAACTATAAATTATTATTCGCTTAGTATATGTATACAGAGGTTTTCTTTTAAAACGTACCTATTTCTTCTTGTGCTGCTGCTGCTGCTGCTCCATCACTAATTGGAAACATATTATTGTAGTATTGAACAGTGTCGTCGTCGTCGTCGTGGCAGCCGTCAGCGTTGTTTGTGTAACCACCCTGATAAAAACTACTTGGTTCTGGAACTGATAAGTTTGATGTGTGATCTGTAAGGTGCGTCTCGTTGTCGTAGTCGTTGTCATCGTAGTCTAAACATAAGAGATTATTCAATTAGTAAACGTATACAATGGTTTTTCTTTTAAAGCTCACCTATTTTTTCTTCACGATATGGAAATAGGTTGGAAAACACAGAATCGTTATCGTCGTCGTCGTAGTAGCTATAGCTAGAGCTGTCTTCACTCGTCATGATTACTGCTTTGGTTGTACTGCTGCTTCTGCTTTACTGATGTGACGTCGATGGCGTCTCCCAGTGTATAATAATAACTTTTAGCTTTATACATTGATATATTTAACCCTATTTCAAAAGGTTCCGGGGGCGCTCGCGCTCTCTCTCTCTCATATGTTTAGTTAATGTAAATTACACACACACAATAGACATAGGTTATGACATGTTATCACTTCTTTATTCGTTTAGACCTGATAGAATTATAAGGAACGAACGAACGAATGATTCATCCGTCTAAAACACTCATAGTATTATTATTCCACTACCCTTACGAATATTAATTGCTTGCTTTTTCATCGAATCAATAATAACCATTACTACTACTACTATTACTTCCTTCCTTTAACACTCAAAACACTATTTTTTATTTAATTTGACGTTAAGACTTGATATCTAGGATAATACATTTCTAAGTGTTTTGCATACTTTTTTTTATGATAAATATCCTCATTCGCCTTCAAAACATAAAGATAAATAAATATCGTATACCTATAAGCATGTACAGTGACACCCGACAAGAGAAAGCAATAACATAATTGTTAATAAAAAAAAGAATTATTATTAATAAAACAGGCTGGTTGTAACGTAATAAAATTACGTTTAGTTAATCGTAATATTATTAGAATAGTTGAAAACATGCATAAACTATGTAACTATCCCTTTACAGTTGGCATGAATACGTCCTCTGTAATAGCGATTCCTTTTACAAATGGCTCCGTCTATCGGTAGTTCAGTACGTTGTCGGTAATACAGATTTCCGTAATCGTAGGGACGTGACAACAGTTAGGGAAAATCAATATTGTGGACCCCTTAGTGCTTCTATCCAATTATTATTATGGTTAATCAATACCGGCTAGTAGGTTTCTATTGGACGATCAACTTAATCAATAATTCGGACAACTCCCTTATTTTTAATTGACCAAGCAGAGAGCAGCAGCGAATAATCAATATCTGCTGGTTCCGTACCACCTAACGAGACAAAAAGTCACTAGATTAGAGAGTGATCGACATAAAAGTAACCAGATTCGAGAGAGAGAGCTACGTAAAAAGTTGGTGGCGCCATCTGTTTTCCCCTAGCAATACCGTTACCATCTAGCCGAGCGCAGAACCACATGCCGGTAATACAGAATGTCGGTAATACAGATTCCGTATTTCGAGACAAAAGTCCCTAGATTAGAGAGAGATCGACATAAAAGTCCCCATATTCGTCGTAAAACGACACTGGCGCCATCTATTTTCCCCTAGCAACGACGCTACTATTTAGCCAAGTGACGAACCAAATGCCGATAATACAGAATGTCGGTAATACAGATTCCGTACTTAACCACCTAGAGAGAGACAGACAAAAAGTCACCAGATTAGAGAGAGACAGACATAAAAAGTCACTAGATTTTCCCCCAGGGGTACCAACTGTAAACAAAAAAGTCACTAAAAACGTCTGGCCAAAGTGATGCATTACCTACTATTTAGCTAATATATTATTTAAAATATATCCTCAATATTATTTTAATATTATTTATTTAACATTCTAGTTAGGACATCTTACGTGTATGTTATATTTCTGATTCAAATAATATTCCTAGAATATTATTTTTATATTTTTGGAATATTATTTATTAGAATGTTTTTAATAATATTTTTGTACAGCGAATTATGCTCTATAGCAACATGAATTTCAATTTTCTTTTCACCACTCATTTTCTTGTTGATGGACATTTTAAACTTTTCAAATAAAACCCTATACATTTTGTTCTTCTAGTGAAAAGAGAATTTTGCTCTCTTTATGAAACCATATTCTCTAACAAGTGCTACATAAGAAAATTTTTGACAAAAATTGCGTTTGAAGTTTATTTAGCATAAGAGTTACACTTAGTAATAAAACACTTGGGTTTGAATTTAAATAGGTATATTCTTTTGAAATGGTAAAATGGCCGTCAACAAGAAAATGAGTGCTGAAGGGAATAGTATATTATGTAATGAGCACAAAATGATGCACATTTTGCACGAGTTTGAAAGTTTGCGACACGAGCCGAAGGCGAGTGTTGCAATTCAATCAAGTGCAAAATTGCTATTTTGTGCGAGTTGCATACTATACTTTTTCTACGACAACGACAATTATAAAAACAAATATGCAGATATTGGATATGCTGGACCATGAAAATACGAAATTAGCTATTCATTAGCAGAGCCTGGACAGCAGTGTTCAACCAATTAAGAAGAAGAATTATGAAATAACTTACGTATTTTATTTATTGTTAAAGTTAAATGTACATGTACAATTATTGAAAATCATTTTTGGAGAACTTGTGGAATGCTGGATACTAAAATTTTCTTGATATTGACAATTTTCCATTGTCGAAGTAGATGGCATTTCACGATTTCCTATTCCTGAAGCCGATGGTATATTTGAAATGCTCTGTATTGCATTTACAATTTTATTAGCTGTGTCAAATTTATTTTTCTCCGATGTATCGATATATCCCTCGGCGACTGCCGTGGACTTCCAGCCACCGTCATATGTCACCACCAGCATCAACAAGAATTGTTGCTGAAGATCGACGAAAGCAGTGTCCGGTGTATAATTCGTGGTTTGGCAATTTTAAATATTTAGCAATCTCTTTTCCCATGCCTCCAAGCTTATTCACGCCCATTCTTTGGACGGTGCATTTTCCTTTTTGATAATTAATGAAGAACCATGGACCATTTACATTTGAAGGGCGGAGATTTGCATATTTTTTGTAAACTTCATAGTAAGGACTAGTTACAGTAAAACTGCGAATAATTTTGGTTTTAGTGTCTGGTATAGTTACTAAAACAGCTGAACCCAAATCATTGAAATGAGTAATTTTCATTTGATGTAATTCATGTCTTCTACATGCACCCATTATGCCCATAATTAATGCGACCTAAAATATAGACTAAATATATATTTCATTACATGGCTATATAAAACTTACTTTTGTCGCTAAATAGATCTCATCTGGGGCTTCTTTAATAAATTTATTGATGTCATTTGATGTAAAGATCTTCGACTTTTTGGGTCTATAGCCGTCGGACTGTCGCTTAAGGAATGCTTTCAGTTTTAAGTATTTTCCAATATCTATATTATTATGAATACTGAGAGTCGTTCGCAGCATTGAGTATTGTGTCCATAATGTGGAACTTTTGAATTTTTCTGCCAAGTCTCCATGCCTCCAAGCTTATTCACGCCCATTCTTTGGACGGTGCATTTTCCTTTTTGATAATTAATGAAGAACCATGGACCATTTACATTTGAAGGGCGGAGATTTGCATATTTTTTTGTAAACTTCATAGTAAGGACTAGTTACAGTAAAACTGCGAATAATTTTGGTTTTAGTGTCTGGTATAGTTACTAAAACAGCTGAACCCAAATCATTGAAATGAGTAATTTTTATTTGATGTAATTCATGTCTTCTACATGCACCCATTATGCCCATAATTAATGCGACCTAAAATATAGACTAAATATATATTTCATTACATGGCTATATAAAACTTACTTTTGTCGCTAAATAGATCTCATCTGGGGCTTCTTTAATAAATTTATTGATGTCATTTGATGTAAAAATCTTCGACTTTTTGGGTCTATAGCCGTCGGACTGTCGCTTAAGGAATGCTTTCAGTTTTAAGTATTTTCCAATATCTATATTATTATGAATACTGAGAGTCGTTCGCAGCATTGAGTATTGTGTCCATAATGTGGAACTTTTGAATTTTTCTGCCAAGTCTCCATGCCTCCAAGCTTATTCACGCCCATTCTTTGGACGGTGCATTTTCCTTTTTGATAATTAATGAAGAACCATGGACCATTTACATTTGAAGGGCGGAGATTTGCATATTTTTTTGTAAACTTCATAGTAAGGACTAGTTACAGTAAAACTGCGAATAATTTTGGTTTTAGTGTCTGGTATAGTTACTAAAACAGCTGAACCCAAATCATTGAAATGAGTAATTTTCATTTGATGTAATTCATGTCTTCTACATGCACCCATTATGCCCATAATTAATGCGACCTAAAATATAGACTAAATATATATTTCATTACATGGCTATATAAAACTTACTTTTGTCGCTAAATAGATCTCATCTGGGGCTTCTTTAATAAATTTATTGATGTCATTTGATGTAAAGATCTTCGACTTTTTGGGTCTATAGCCGTCGGACTGTCGCTTAAGGAATGCTTTCAGTTTTAAGTATTTTCCAATATCTATATTATTATGAATACTGAGAGTCGTTCGCAGCATTGAGTATTGTGTCCATAATGTGGAACTTTTGAATTTTTCTGCCAAGTCTCCATGCCTCCAAGCTTATTCACGCCCATTCTTTGGACGGTGCATTTTCCTTTTTGATAATTAATGAAGAACCATGGACCATTTACATTTGAAGGGCGGAGATTTGCATATTTTTTGTAAACTTCATAGTAAGGACTAGTTACAGTAAAACTGCGAATAATTTTGGTTTTAGTGTCTGGTATAGTTACTAAAACAGCTGAACCCAAATCATTGAAATGAGTAATTTTCATTTGATGTAATTCATGTCTTCTACATGCACCCATTATGCCCATAATTAATGCGACCTAAAATATAGACTAAATATATATTTCATTACATGGCTATATAAAACTTACTTTTGTCGCTAAATAGATCTCATCTGGGGCTTCTTTAATAAATTTATTGATGTCATTTGATGTTAAAGATCTTCGACTTTTTGGGTCTATAGCCGTCGGACTGTCGCTTAAGGAATGCTTTCAGTTTTAAGTATTTTCCAATATCTATATTATTATGAATACTGAGAGTCGTTCGCAGCATTGAGTATTGTGTCCATAATGTGGAACTTTTGAATTTTTCTGCCAAGTCGCCAAAATAAGCCATTAAAACGTTCTCGGAAAACGATTTTGCGTTTCGATCTCCTTTCCACTCCAAAAATTGGTTATAAGCCCGTGTATACATTTTCTTCGATGTTTCCGGCAACAAATTTAGTGTTGTTAAATTTGCTGCTTCTGTTATACTTGGAGGTGTCAATTCCAAATCATTGTCACTATCACTTTCCATATTAATTATCTGATTTCTTGGAAATAACTACGAAATTATTTGTAATGCACAAACTGTAACTAACTGATGACATTTGTCGTTCGGCGTTATATTCTCTAAGCCACCTTAGTTTTTGTTATCAAAAACAGCCGACCGAACACAAAATATTTCATATTGCATTTGTTGTCTAGCAACTTGCCTAGCAACCGATGCAAAATGAAATTCAGTACAAAATGTAGCTTCCTATGATTCAATTTACACTCTTGATATGAACATTTTTCGATGTTGTCGTAGAAAAAATTGATATTGCTATAGAGCATAATTTGCTATACAAACTTTCTCAATACATTGTTTGATAGAACGAACATTTAAAAAGTTAGTGCCAATAAGGGGTTCTGTTGCATACCCTATAGGGAATATCTGCTAGATAAATTGCACATTTAATATATTATTTCCTGTTTTAGGGGCCTAGAAAAATAAAGGAGTCGCTTATAAATTTTGACACAAAATAAACCATTAGAAAATGCTAAACAGTGCCAATGTTGGTGAACGCATTTTAACGTTTTACTTCTCTAATTGTAATTGTAGGTAGTATCAGAAAAGGATTATACACCTGACAAAAATTTTTACAGCTCATTTTAATTCACTACAATCCAATAAAAAAATAACTACTCATCCATCCTGAATACTTCAATAATTAAATTATAACTGAAATATTAAATTTAATAGCAGTTTATTCGCTGGTATATTAAGGATATAATTTCCACCTCATGGAATAGGACTGGAATAAAAGATGTATTATAGCAAAACCAATTTATTCACTCAGTAAAATATATAAATACTCGATAATTATTCAATAGGAAGGTTGTCTTGGGACTCATAATTCTTCTTTCTGTAAGAATAAAAAAAAACAGATTTAGGTTTATAATAAAAAAGCAGTAGTATTTAACTTTAAAATATTGAGAAAAGTATTTAAACATAAATTACAGTGAGCTAATTTTAATGTAAAATCTTAATGCTTTAAATTTAAAAATAGATGGAAACCACGCAGCAACATACATAATCCATTCCCCTTTTCCTGCAGTTTGCAACGGAAGTAATGAAGTCAGTGTAGCAAGTAGATAATGCTGCCCCATACTTTATAATTCATACAACTTTCATACCTTATCCTAACGAACTCAAATATGCTTGTACTAAATTTTTAAAATTCAGTCGCAACCAAGATTTGAAGCCCTGTTTCTATGATCAAGAAGCAGGGTCTCTTGCAGCAACATATTTTAAAGAAATTTATATAATTAACAAGGACTTTTAGAATCATCTGTACTTCTAGTCACCATATTTGTGTAAAGTAAAGTTTACAACAAATTGAAGTGTTTTATTATTTTAAGAAAAAATAATTATTGTTAAGAAAATCTTAATTTGATGTGGTCAAGCCCAATACCATTATGTGGGGCGACCAAGAATAGAAAATGTGATTAGGCAATATTAAACATTTTTTAAAATTAATGGAATATTTTCGAAACAGTATACAAGCATAAAACTCAGGAGATTTTTTACAAGTTACTTCAACCAAAATAATTCAAGTTAAAAATCAGAAGTTCCTTTTATCACTTCTTAACGCCTCTCTATCTATTTATTTATTTATCACGTCCTTTAATTTAAATTAGTTAGATCTGAAATCGTTTTCTCTTTCCTGGTGGTCTAGGTGTCCCATAACTGGTGGACACCTTGAGCTTTCCGTATATATGGTAAGCTGGTAAATTAAAAAAAGTACTTACTAGCTGTTGTTTAATACTGTCGAAGCATATCTTAACCAATTCTTAATAGCTGCTATGATGTCGTGCTCGGTTGTTTTTTAGCATTTGGGCTTAAGGTTGCTGCTTCTGTAATATTTAATAACATAATAATAATCGTATTGGTAAAAACAATGAAGATTTAACATACTTTTCATACAGTCAGATACTATTAAGGAGGAAAACATTTTCTTTCCCTCCCAGTCATATAAGGAGGCGACAGGATCTGTGAAGTTTCTTTAAAATATTTTTTACAATAGTATTGATCTCATGACTTCCAGTTCGGGCAAGGAATGATAACTGAAAATAATAAGATTTGTTATAAGGAAAGCAACATGTGCATTCAAGTACCTATCATCTTTTGCTATTCATTCTTTGTACTTGGGCGTCTTTCACATGTACCAATGTCTTCTTCGCTCTTCATGGGTAGTCTCCCTTCAAAATCTGCGTGGAAGTTCTGATCATCATCAGGAATTATCTGTGGTCGACTTTGTTCCCTCAATATTTGCAAAAACCAACTTCAGCTGAGGAAGTCACTTTCGGTTTTTCTTTTGTACTCTAGAAAACATTTAAAATTTTAAAAAAGTACAAATTTAAACATACGTGATTAATCATCATACCTTTGTCAAACTTACAGCAATCTGTAGCTGGTTGAATAACCATGTTATTTGTAATATTATCACCATTTGATGATAAGCAGCTTTTCAGTGGATATGCAGGCTCTTTTATTCGTAGGAGTAGAATAGTCACTTCTTATTTTGTTATCACCACTGCAGTCATGTAATAAGGTTGTCTTTGGAACCTTGGGAAAAAGTATTATTCCAGTTACTTCCTCATCATGGTTCATCTGTACTAAACAGTTTATTATAACCATAATCTTGATTTTCATGCAATTGTACTTTGTACAGACATTCCTCGCCTGTTAGATCTCCTTCAGAAAATTCATTACTATCAATGTTTAATTTGGTGTATTTATTACAATTTTCTAAAGATTCACTAGAACTAAAAACTGTCCAAATAATAATTATCAATTACAAATGGTTCTGTTGCAGCTTTTCTTGGCTTCTTGGTATTATTACACAGGCGACGAAAATGCCTTGTAGTCAGATCAAGAACCGATTCTCTTTTACGTGATGGCATTTTCCTGTAAAACAAAAAAATGTCTATATCACTCCACATAAAATTCAAACACCAATTTCGCCGATTTTTTAAAAGATTTCATTTCGATAGTTCCAGACTTTACACTTGCACTGTACATAGTATATAACTAATTAATTTTTCTGCCCACTATTTACTGTTAAAAATGTATTCTCTTATACGAAACACCACAATAATTCGCCATAAATACAAATAACTAAGATGAGAAATACTTTATCGTATATTAATACATACCTGTTAAAACAATTTAATCTGCCAAAACAATAATAATGTAATGGCGTCGTGGCACTTGGTCCTGCCTGCCTCCTACGAACGTACGCGACGATACACGATCGCGCAAGGTCATAAGCAAGATCTACAATTCAATGTTTACCAATAGATATCTACTGTACATAATAAAAATAAAATATTTGTTTGATATTTGTTTCAAAATATCAAAATTACACACAAATAACATATTTATTTAATATGTATATTAATATATTTCTAAATATTTCATTTTCAATATTTTATAAATACTTTCCTAATCTTTTAAATATTTAAAACACATATAATATTATCTTTATATTTTTTAAATATTAAAAAAATGTTGTGTGCTACTGGGGAAATTTTCAAAGTCAACAGGTAAAAGGTTTTCAAAAGATGCCTTCGCGTAGCATTTGAAATCAGTTCATTGTTGGCTTAACATTATAAAGTAATTAATCTAAAAAATATGCAGGCTTTAGCCTATTTAAAGAGATAGGGCCAGTGTGATTTTCTAAAGTGGCGTATTTAACTGTCCGTTCTAACACTTTATAGGGGCCTAAATAACTGTCTTTCATGCCCAGAGTAAGCGTGTCTTTACGAACGTATACGTGTGTGCAGTTGGTCAAGTCGCTGGGGACGAAGGACTGACCGGAATACGTGTTTGTAAAAAAATGCTTCTGCTTCCTCATACGACGTTTGAGATTGGCTATGAAATTAGGGAGGTTCATGTCGTTAGCCAGTTGTTCTTCTTCAAAGAAATCTCCAGGTAGTCGTAACGGGGTAGCATACAGGATTTCTGCAGGAGAAACATTAACTTGCGATATCAGTGTTGCAAGTAAGCTCAAAAGAATCCAAGGGAGATTCGTTAACCAGGAGGAAGTTCCTGTGGTTTGAATGGATTGCTTGAGTGTCCGATTAAAACGTTCGATAACGCCCTGACTAATCGGATGGAAGGCCGTGCATTTGACGTGTTTAATTCCTAACATGGCCATGAAGTTGATCCATGCAATGAGAAAGGAATATTCTTGCATTGTCCGTGGTGAGATACTTGGGAATTCCAAAGCGGGACACCCACGTGTCGACAAATGCAGTGATTACTGACTCCACGGAAGAATCCTTCAGAGGAATTGTTTCCGGCCACCGGCTGTAGCGGTCAATAATGGTAATGAGGAATTTATAACCTCCCGAAGAAGGAAGGTGTACTATGTCGAGATGGACCTTAGTAAAACAAGCGACATTCTACATCATCTAATTAAATTTGAAACTAGCTTGAATCTGACATCTGGATGAGCCAGATAACTCAAGAAATAAAACAAGAGTTATGACAATTTTGGTAAGATGATGTTCTGGTAGCAGAATTTGCATCAAAATCGAAATTTTTCAAAAAATTTCTACTTCGGCCATTTTCATCCAAAAAATCTGAAAAGATTAATTTAATATTATTTCGTATGTATCAATGCAAGGAAAAAAATTGAACAAAATCTGAGATATCGAAGCACGATCATGTTTTTAAATTATGTGATTTGGCATGGAATTAGCCATGTCGGACTAACCGTTTTTTATTTACTAGTGGTCAAAGTATGTAATTCTCATAACATTCGTGATAACAATTTTCTTTACAAAATCATATATCCGAAAATATCTGCGCGACATTCAATAACCAACTTTTTTGTAGGAAATTTAATTCTCGTTAACGTTTATAAAATCCATTTTGTACGTAGGAGTAGCCAAATTTGAAATATTTACGAAAAACGCGCAAAAAACGGCACTTTTCGGAATGTGAAAAAATTACAGTTGCTGAAAAAAATTCTATCTCAGAAACTATTGAACGTACGAGGTTCGATAAAAAATTAAATTGTGGGGAATCTTGTCAGCTACATTTTCATTCGGATCATTGATGCCCCTAAAATTAATACTGTCTGAAATATTAGCGAAAAAGCAATTTTGTCCGCCATTTTTCCAAGATGGCGCAGCCGGCTCATCACCCAGCAAGGCCCATTCATGTGTATATATACCTAGTACTTTAGATAGAATTATGCATGCATCAAAGGACCTTGATCACCCACGCATGAGGAGATGTGATACGTTTCTCAGCACCACATTTTAAGCGTATATATCAATTTTCAGCTTTTCCCAAATTTTTTTCTTTTCAAAACGTTATTTACCTGAACTATGGTACTAATTGTAAGTTACTTGAAAATTGGATTTTGCGCCCTGTATTGTGCTTACTTCGCGTACGGTTTCACAAAAATTATATATTTTTAATAAAACGCAACTCAAACATATCTTATTGGTTTTATTTTGTTGTATCAAGAATTATAATTTTTGACGCTATTAGTGAAATATCTGATGCAGATGGTAAAGTAGACTTTCGTATTTTTAAATATATAATCAGTCAAAAAGACGAAGTAATTAAAACTTTAACCGATAAAATTAACATTTTAAATAACCAAGTTCAACTTTTAAGTCAAAGTGAAACGAATAAAGTATTGATAAATGCATAACATAAATATGATAATAAGAATATAATCTCGCAAGTGTGTGGAAACGTAAATAAAGTTACAGATAATGTAATCGGTAAAAATGATGCAAAGGTATCATCAATGACTGAAAAAAGAAGAAAAATGAATGTTGTTAACAAAAAGATGGTATCGACAGATCTCTTGGAAGCGGAAACTCAATTAAAGTGTAATGAATACATTGATCTTGCCAAGAACTCGTCACCAGCTAAAGATTCGTGGTCCACGGTAACTAAAAGACCAGCTAAGAAACATATTTTAGTTGGTGAGAAAATCGATAAAGACTGCAATTTAAAGATTGTATCTAAAAAAGTGCATTTATTCATATCACGTCTTGATCGTAAGACTGATGTTACATTATTAGAAAAAGTTTTAAAGCGTTCTTATTCAGAAGCTACCTGTGAAGCCTTAGTTTCAAGACATCCGGAATCGTATGCATCGTTCAAAGTAACTATAAATGCTGATAATCTAGAAAAAGCCACAAATGCCCAGAATTGGCCCCAAGGAATATTAGTTTCTAGGTTTTTTCAGAAAAGAGTAATAACAACAATAAACTCTTAATTAAGGAACCTGAATCTGGAATTAATATTTCATTATGTAAATCTTTAAATGTTTTTCATATCAATATACAGTGCTTACGATCTAAGGTTAACGAACTTGAATCCTTCATCCTTGCAAGAAACTTAAATATTGATTTTTTAAGTATAAATGAGCATTGGCTTAGAGATGAAGAATTAAAGTTCCTAAAAGTTAATAATTTGTCTGTTGCATCTGCTTTTTCTAGGAAATTGTATGGTCATGGTGGAGTAGCAATATTAATAAATAACAACTTTTCCTATAAGCCACTAACTGAAATCAATAATTTATCAGTTGAATTACACTGTGAGGTTTGTGCTGTAGAGGTACCTCACTTAAAATTAATTATTGTATCCTTTTATAGATCTTCATCACATGGTGATCTTGACACATTTTATATTACTGTCAATTTAGTATTATCTAAACTTAATTGTAATAAAAGAATTATTGCATATGGTGATTACAATGTGCATTTTAACACTTCATGCAAAGCTACAATCGCTTTAGTTGATCTCTTTAGTAGTTTTCGTTTGGTTCCTACATGTTTTTTACCTACACGTAATAAAAATTGCCTCGATAACATATTTACCAATTTTGATAGTTTAATAACAAAAAGAGAAACACTAGACACATGTCTTTCTGATCATGCAGGAATCTTTTTAAAATGTAATTTATTAGATAATAGGCACACAAATTGTATTTCGACTAAAAAGATAAGACCAATAACTGCTATCGGTAAATTTTGTTTTTTCGATTATTTAAGCAAGATTGACTGGACTTTTGTGGACGATTCGAAACTAGATATTAATGATAAATTTAAAAGTTTTATTGTTGTATTTCAAGAGGCTCTACAAAGTTCTTTTCTTGAACGTCTAGTAAGGTCCAGTAGCCCTAGCAATTCTGTTAATTCTGTTAATTGGTTTGACAATGAAATAAGACAACTTCGAGAAACTTTAGCTTTCTTAAGATGCTTTAAAGCACAGCACCCTTCTTCTAAACTAATTACTTTATATAATACTTTTAGAAATAAGTATAGGGCGTTAATTAAACATAAAAAGGTAAGGGCGTATGATGAATTTATCAAAAGCTCAAATAATAAAGTAAAGTCCTCTTGGCAAATAATAAATACAATAAGAAATTCTGGAAATAATTCTGTTGCAACGGAGAATAATTTAACGGCTAGTATGTTTAATGACTTTTTTATTAATGAAGTTGAACTCATTCTCAATAATTTGGATGATAGTATAAGCACAGTCTCCGACTCTGCTTATGCTCATGTTTCTAATGATGAGAATAAATGTTTTGAATTTAAAGAAATTTCGGAAATACAGACACGAGATATTATACATTCATTAAAAAGCAGTAAGTGTATAGATGTTTATGGATTAACTGCTGATCTAATTAAGCATGTGATCAATATCATAGTCTCGCCTTTAACGAAATTACTAAATTATTGTATTTGTGGTAGAGTTTTTCCTGATGTGCTCAAACTTGCAAAAGTTATTCCAGTCTTTAAAAAGGGTAACTCTCAGCTTATGGAAAACTATAGACCCATTTCCATCTTGCCGGTGTTTTCTAAGATTCTTGAATTTGTTATTAAAAACCAATTATATACTTTCATAGAAAAACAAAGCCTGTTTGCTGCTCAGCAGTATGGATTTCGTGTAAATCTATCTACCACTCATGCTGTAAGTGATCTAGTAATGGCAATTCTTGATTCGTTTGAGAATAAACAATATTTTTTATCAATTTTTTGCGACTTAAAGAAAGCATTCGACTGCGTTCCACATGATCTTCTTCTTACAAAACTTGAGTTATTCAATATTAATGATAATGGAATTAAATTCATCCAGTCATATTTACAAAATAGGCTGCAATTTGTTCACTACAATAATGAAATGTCAAATCAAAAAGCAGTGATGCATGGGGTGCCGCAAGGATCGATCCTTGGCCCCCTGCTGTTTTTGATATACATAAATGATCTTCCTTCTGCAGTGATGAAAGCTCGCTTAATGTTATATGCTGATGATACAACAGTTTCCTTCAGTAATGAAAATATAAACGTCTTAAATGAACTGCCGGAAAGATCTTTGCTAAACCTTAAAAGCTGGTTTATTAACAACAAATTATGTTTAAATGAAGCAAAAACCCAAAAACGTATATTTTCTTTAAAAAAACTCAATGATAATTGTTTTTCTGAACCAATTAAATTTTTAGGAGTCATGTTTGATATTTTGTTATTATGGGACGCTCATGTTGACTATATTTCCAAAAAAATATGCAGTAGTATTTATCTGCTGCTATCATTAAGTAATTATTTATCTTGTGATGTTTTAAAAACTGTTTACTTTTCTTTTTGTCATTCCTACATGACTTACAGTATCATCGTGTGGGGTCATTCTCCTGCAGCTGAGAGAGTCTTTGGATTGCAGCGACGAGCCATAAGAGTTTTGGGCAAATTAAACTATAGAGCAGATTGTCGACAGATGTTTATTTCTCTTAATATTCTAACATTGCCCTGCATTTTTATGCTTGAATGTTTATGCTATGTTAATCGCAACTTTGAAAGTTTTAGCAAGCAGGGAAGTTCGCATCATTATCTAACCAGATATTCAAACAATTTAAAATCTCAATTTTATAGATTAAAAAAGAGTCAAAACGGACCTAATTTTATTGCAGTTAAATTATTCAACCATCTACCCGATTGTATTAAAACGTTAGATACTGAAAATTTCAAAATTAAAATGAAAAAGTATTTATTACATAAAGCTTTCTATTCAATTGAAGAATTTCTAAACTCTCCTATAAATGAATTGTAACACTTTACTATAAATATACATTATTTTCTACATACACCATTACCACCGTTTATATGTTTTGTTTGTAGATTTGGTTTGTTTGTTATTTATCTGTGATGCTTTTAACGTGTTTTTATTAATGAACTGTTCTATATTTACTATGTATTTTTAGCGATTCCTATTGACGACTGTAAACACTATGTGTAATAGCTGAATAAATTATTATTATTATTATTATTATTATTATTATTATTATTATTATTATTATTATTATCAGCATAACTTTATAGTTTTTATTCAGTTTTAAAATCACCTCCACACTGAAACATATCATCACAATATGACAATGGTAAATTTGAATAATTTTATGTTTTATGTTAATTGCAACAATATTTTTGCATTTATTAACCATAATAAATACTTTGTAGTTAACTTATAAAGATGACAAGAATAACAATAATTATTGTTGTTTTCATTAATTATAATTAATGAAAACAACTTTGATTATTATATATACTTAAAATCATCTTAATTAAGTTTGGTGTTAACTGGTAATAAGAAATCAATCTTTATCATCAACTGTAATAACTACGTGTATAAAATCATAATAATTTAATTTTGGTGTTAATAAATATCAATTTTTTAAAATATTTAACAAGAAAATTAATTAGAAAGGTTCTAATGAATTTATTTATTACATAGGTTCCACTTTATTCCATATTGCATATTTAAAGAAATTGCCTCAAACTTTTTTCTTCTCTTACGTCACCGCGTGGTTAACACGATAGAATTCAAATATTCACTCGTGCAAAACTTATTTCTTTCTTTCGTTTCTTTTTAAATTTAGTTTGAATTCTATATGTAGCGCACTCTGTCGAAAAATACTGCAACTAAAAAGCAAGCGCATTTTACCCCATTTGGCTGTGCATCTGTTACGTTTATCTGTGATTATATTAAAGAATGTATCTTTACAAACTGTTAACAATTACAAACGCACTTTTGACAAAATGTGAGTTAATCGTTTTCGTTTTGAAGGGGACGATAATTGAACTAAAAATGCGAAGTGATCTTGTATCCCTTTTGATCAAGTATCCTACCTCTCTGCCATGCTATTTTCTGAACTACATTTCCCTAATCTAAAATACAATTGGCAATTTTTTAAATACATTTTGTTAATCTTAAATAGATTTCATATTTTCTGAAATTAAATTAATCATTTCTGAAATACACTTGAAAATGGTGTAGTATCAAAGTTGGATTTAAGGATTAGTTTTTGAAATAGTGTTAAACTTGAAACTTGCATTTAAGATTTTGATTTAAACGACCAAAGTTATTAGACGTTCGTCTACACCTTTTCCATCATTTATGTGTTTCATATTAGTCAATTTAATTTTAGAAAGTGTCATTTATATTTCAGATTAGTTAATGTAATTTCAGAAAGCGTAATTTGTATTTCAGAAAAAGTAAATTTTATTTCAGATTAGATATCTATATCTCACGTCATTTTAACGTCGATTATTGGTCAGTCATTACGTCATTTTCAGCTTGGAAGTGACGTTATAACGATGTTAATAAGACAGGTAAATGTCACAGCCCAAAGACGTCATTTTGCGATGTAAAAAAGACGTTGTTTTATGACTAAAGAAAACGTCATATCATAATGATTTAAATAAGTGTGTAAGGTATTTTTAAGTTTCTTTTATTTTTTCAAATTCCATGAATATGTGAAATATACTATTAATTGTATGTGAAAAATTTCCAGCAAAATTTTGATTAAAATTTCCACAATTCTCGTATATGTAAAACGGGTTTTATAATAGTAATAGTCTCCTTTCACAGGCCATGAAGGCCCATTACCAAAACACCAATTAATTAAAACCAAATTTTAAGACCAAACGAGCTTACTTAAATTTTTTTAAGAAAATTTGTTGAGGGCATTGAGACGTCATAACTCTACATTCGTCATACTGGTATGGCGTCATTATAACGTTATAATTAGGCATTCGTCATCAGCGACCAAACATGTCTAAAAAATCACATAAATAAGACGGCACTCTGCTTACTGGGCAAATAATGCTTTCTGAAATCAAATTGACAAAACTGCAATACAACTGATTATTTCTGTAATTTATTTGAACTATCTGGAAGACAATTGACGATTTTTGAAATACAATTGGAAAAGGTGTAGTACAACTCCGTGTCAAAATCTTCTAGACAAAAAAAGTGTATCGTACTTCAAGCTATTATCGAGGTGCGGTAAGTTAGCCGCACATTGTTTGAAACTAGGACTCATAATATACCAATTTTTAGCGCCCAATTAGCGCCGTTGAAATTAGAATTTGCGCCACTCTCTGGAACTCAGAAATTACAATGCGGCCAAGTTCACGTGAGCATGGCCCACACAATTTTATTTTTCAAATTTTTAAAAAAATTTATCACCATCATCTTGCTCTGAATTTGCGCCCACCAATGCCGTTAGAGTTTTTAAGAAATGTTGCATTTTTAGAGAGAAAAGACTTATTTAATTTTAGTACCGTGAAATTGGCCGCACTTTTCTTCCGTAACCTTAAATTCCTAATATCAATATTTAGCGCTGAATTTGCGCCAATTAGCGCCCACACATAGAGAAATGCTCTTCTTAAGGTTAAAATGTTAAAACCTTTAAAAGAATATGTAATTAAGAATTAAATTAAACGTGAAGTTGGCCGCACTTTTATTCCGAAACCTTCTATTCCTAATATCAATATTTAGCGCTGAATTTGCGCCAATTAGCGCCCACAAATAGAGAACTGCTCTTCTTAAGGTTAAAATGTTAAAACCTTTAAAACAGTATGTAATTATGAAGTTAAATAAACGTGAAACCGAGCATAGAAAAAAATGGTAGAGGTTTGACGGTCCTAGGCTGCCCCAACAGCACTAGGAACCTGGAGTACATCGGAACCCAACCCGGCCCACCACCCGGACCAGGAACCGGAAAATGGAAAGGTTTTAGGACAGGGGTTGCCTCCTGGAACTAGGTTTTATCGACTCTCCGGTTAACACTACACAAACTGACCGAGCCCGGTTGCCGGCTGAAGAGTGGCCGTATGATTAACAACTCTACTAGGGTTCGCGTACCGTTCGAGATGGTAATCACACGTGTGTCCACTCTCCAGACAACAAGCACAATACTGCACACTCTTATATACGAGGGGGCGTTTCTATATTCGAGGAATGGGTGGGTTGCTGAGGGGCAGGGCTTGGTAAACCAATCGTAACGTCTAGCTTGATGTCTTATTACTATAAATACCGAACTAGATTATTATTGAATTATTGAAGTCAGAACGTAAAGAGATTTTCAATATGAGTAAAGTTGAACATCGTGCCGTTATAAAGTTCTTGACAAAACAAGGAAAACCAGTGCAAACCATTGTAGAAGAGATATCAGCGGTTTACCAGAACTCTTGTCCTGGAAAAAACATGGTATATAAGTGGCATAACCTGTTTAAACAAGGCAGAAAATCACTGGAAGACGATCCGCGCCCTAGACGTCCCATCGAGGTGACTACGCCAGAACTTGTGGAAAAAGTTGGAAATTTAATATTGGAAGATGCCCGTTTGAAAAATAAACAACTTGCAGAAATGAAATGGTTGGAGTATCAGATACAACCATTTTTAAAGTTCTGCACGCTCATCTCGGTATGACAAAGGTCTCTGCAAGATGTGTCCCGAGAATGCTAACGCCACCTCAAAAACACGTACGAATGGTATGTTCACGAGCGTCTTTGAAGCGCTGTAGTGAAGACCAGGATGGAGTATTAAGTCGGATTGTTACAGGAAATGAGACGTGGGTTCACCACTATGAGCCTGAATCCAAACAAGATTCAATGCAGTGGCATAAAAAGGTACAACCCCGCCAAAGAACTTTAAAGTGCAACAGTCAGCTGGAAATGGCTCATGGCGACCATATTTTGGGACTCTGAAGGAATCCTACTCATCGACTACAAAGAAAAGGGTGTCTCTATAACGCGAGAATATTATGCCACACTTTTAGTACGATTAAGAGACTCCATCAAAGAGAAGAGGAGAGGAAAACTTGCCAAAGGTGTGCTGCTTTTGCACGACAACGCGCCCGTTACTCAAAGTCGAGTTGCACAAGCTGCCCTGCACAAGGCAGGCTTCCAGGAATTAAATCATCCACCCTACAGTCTAGACCTGGCCCCCCAGCGATTACTATTTGTTCCCGAACATGAAGAAAGAACTTCGAGGAAAAAGATTTTCGTCCGATGATGGAATAAAAGCTTCAGGATATTTTGACGACAAAAATGAATTATTTTTTCACTGGTATAATTAAATTAATTACTAGATCTGAGAAATTTTTTATAGTTAAGGAAGAATATTTTGAAAAAAAATTTCTGTTTTTATTTACTTTCCTTACTCCTCATTCCGCGATATAAAAACGCACCCACGAAACTACATTACAGTTTTGAAGCGGCATCGGCATTGGGGTAAAATCCACAGTTAGGCTTACTTGTAGAGGATCTGTGTTAAAGAAATATTCGTTGTACTATATTGCAGTGATGGCGAACCTTTTTGAGAAGTGGGTCAAATTTTGTTCATTATTTTTTAATACTAGCCCGTGGGTCACTAAGTCAGTGACGTCACTTGGAGGGGGGGTAAAACGGGTACCGATAATTTGGAAACACCGAAAATTTGTTAACAGAAACAACTTAATAGTTGACGCCTTTTTTTTGGTTCTCACTTTTAAAATCCTCTAAAAAGATTTACGTTTCCTTTTTGCTTTACAACTTTTACTTTTGCAAGTGAAGAGCAAAATTCAACATTAGATACCTATTCGTACGTTAATTTTTTAATATTTTCGATTATCTGTTCTCATTTAAAAAGCCTTCGTGGGTCAGTGTCTGACCCGCGGGTCATAGGTTCGCCACCACTGTACTATAACAACATAAAAGCCATAATTGCAATATTAGTATATTACATAACGAGAGTGGAAAGTGACATTTTTCGTACGAGTGTGAACATTCACACGAGTAAGAAACACACTTTCCATCGAGTTACGTGCATTATTTTTTGTACGACTAAAAAAAACTAACAAAAAACAATTTACATTTTATTTAGTAATTTTATTTTTATCATTATTTTCAGCACAAATAAAGTTTATAACTATATGATTATTGTAACAATTTGTGAAATTAATTGGGGTTTATGAATTGCGTGAAAGCGTGTGTAAGTGCGTTTTGAATATTGTCAGTATTATTGGTTATTGTTTTATCCATAAGGGGATTATTATAACAATTAGTTAAATTACTTGGAATTTGAGAGTTGTGAAAAGGTATTTGTAAAAATGAGTTTTCAATATTTTAACCATTTTAACCCAAAGAAAATTTTACAGCTACTAACAATAATAAATTAGCCTTATTGGCGTCTTTAAACAAAAGACTATGACCCGCATATTGAACAGTATACAAAGCCGTCTCTGATTATTTATTTGTTTAAAATATTTTTAGAAATTAATTCGAAAGTAATTATTAAAGATTTTTAACAATAAATCTGAAAAATATGAATTAAAACTTACATTAGCAATTTAAATTAAAATATATTGTTGGAAATAGAAAAAAAATTAGAATTTTTATTTTGTAGTGAAAAGTTGTTTTGGTGTAATGACAATTGGTGCAGTGAAAATATGTTCTCAAATATCCCAATCAGTAGTTTTTCATGAAATAAATAAAGCTAGAATTAATTAACTATTTTGTTAGTAGACGATTAAAGTATCAAAATAGTCAAAAAAAATACAAGCAGGTTCTTATTATTTATATTATTTGCCATTTACTGCATGGTTTTCGACCGTGAGATTTGCGAAAGTAAATCGCACAGCCGAAAGTAAAACACACTAGTGTGTAATGTTCGGTTTTCTAGGCAACTTGATTGTGCGATATGAGCTACTTTCTGATATGGTCGTAGGAAATTAGTATATTACATATTAACCCCCTTATTCTGTAAGACTTCGTTGACGAGATAACGAACGTTATAATATCGAAGTTCGTTATTTTTGTATTCTGTAAGACAAATTCTTACGAAAATCGTTATCACGCAATCGATATTTTAACGAAAGCTTCTGAGGTATCGTTACGCGGGAGCTGAATGTTATAATTTGTATGAATTCAAACACGGTTCAATTAAAAATCAGATTTTAAATTAAATTTCAGAAAAATGATTCGTTTATGTATAAAACTCTTATCTTAAATTCTTGTAATTTTCATTCGGTATCGTTAAACATGTGGTTCTTGATTTGTTAAAATATTTTTATTTTATATTCTACTTTAAACGTTTTTAAAATACATACTGACATAGCTACTGACAAAGAAAAAAAATGATAATTGAAATTTGAACAGGAATGATTTATGAATTACGATCTGGCCTGCACTTACAACTTTCGTTTTTTTCGCGTTAAGTTTAATACATATATTTTAAAAAAGTTTTTTATTTAGTTTTTCAGTTCTTTCACAAAAACGGACAAATTCTTGCAATTTGAATCGTGATCCGACGTCTGTTGTATTTACATTTTACCGTAAGCGTTTTTAAAACTCGATAAAGTAAGGATTAAAGGATTAAGGAAATAAATTGCTACTTCTGACCTTTTTGTAAAAGCCTACCTACTACCTATGTAAATACTTTTAAAAAGAGTTTTAAAGGTATTTCTTTACAAACAACAATCACAATATTAATAAAAATACCAATAATATTAATAACAATAACAACAATTAAAAAACAATACATATTAAAAAAACTACATTACAAATAAAGAAACGAAAGCCAACGAAAATTTGAAAACTGGCGCGTAAACACATGTAAACAAGAACATAACCTATTATAAATAACTTGAACGTAGTCACAAACAGACAAACGTACTACAGGATCCAAAAACATTGATCATTCGTTATACTCGAGTAGACCGTAACGAAGCAAGTTACAGAATAACAAAATAACGAATTTCGTTTGGAAGTACATATCTACATTCTTAAGTACATTATATATGTTTTCGAGCTTAAAGATAAAAAACATTAATAATATATTAACATTTTTTAAAATTACATTAACGGAGGAGAGAGTGTTGCTTTTACTACTTGTCCTTACCATTTTTATAATAATAATGTCTGCCTAGAAACCAATGTAGATTATAGCGATACAGTTGTATCAATAAATCCCCTAATATAAACTCACTTCCGTTAGATGTTCTCTCCTCTATTACCTTATTAGTTAAAGCTTTTTTTCGCGCATAACCGTGTCTTCCCGTGTTATATTTGAGCGGTTATACCCCCACTCAAGTGGTGATGCGTCATTATAAGTTCCCTTACTTCCCGCTGGTATCCTCGCCAAAATAAAGCGGTTACAGTTTACGGTTGAGAGGAACAAACGAGAATTAACCTCCTTACTTGTATTTGTGCTCATTGTTCGCTAACGGTGTGTGCGTACAAATAACATGATGGCAGAGAACAGAAGTGAAGAAAACTTGGTGGCAATGGAAATGATAGAAATTGGTTTGAATTTTGAAGGACAAGATTACACTGTTGTAGTGGAGTTGGAACAAGCAAACATTTTGTTGAACGGTAAGTGCTTAATCGTATTCTATATCTGGCAGAATAATTACATTCCAACATGTTTGTAGATCCAGATGCGGCTGATCGTTTTATGCGCCATGAATTACATTTGGATGCTATAGAAGGAACTAACGACACTGAAGCGTTGGATGAAGTCCCTAACATTCTTAAGACAAAACCAAGCGGTTCACGGAATTTAGTGTGGAGCACAAAAAAACCATCTGCTTTTGACAATGAAGCAACAGAAGTGTTTCTCAAGTTGAGGGATAAATACTCTGACAAATTTAATGACAGAAAAACACAAAAGTGTCAAATATGGCTTCAAATAGTGAAAGATATGAATTCTGCAGGATATCTTGTGGGTGATGGTAAAGAAGCCATGGAAAAAGTAAGATTAAAATTTGCAAACTTACAAAAACAGTATTTAAATTATATGAAACATATAAACACAACTGGCGAAAGAAAAAAGGATCCTCCTATGTTCTACGAGTTATTGCACGCCATTTTGGGTACTAAAGAGAAAGTCAACCCATCCCACGTAGAAGATTCAGAAAGTGACATGAGTACTGCTACTGACAATGAAACGCAACCGACGCCTACAGAAATCAAGAGCAGGTTCCGTTCCCAACGTGCAGCACAACTGACTCCCACAAGTGCCAATAGCAAGTTATGCGAATTAATGAAGGAACAACATGAAGCTGATCGAACCGAACGCAGAGAACAATTCCAGAAACTGGAAAATATTTTGCAACAACAAAATAGACAAAGGGAAGAATTTTTAGAAACTTTTAAGAGATTAGTGGATGTAAAAGGTAAAAAAAGGCGCCATTCAGCATCGTCAGATGAAAATGCATAACTACGATTCTGCTGGCTCTTATTTCATAGCTTGTAACAGTAGTGGAGTGTTCTTAATGTTTACAGTTTGTGCAATGATATAGAAGTAATGATGTGTTGTCAAGTTTTAGTCTAGGAAACATGATTTATTTTTCCCAATTTGTTTTTTATAATAGATACGTTTATTTTGTTCAGTTTACATTTATGAAATACACTAAAATAATACTACCCGAGTTCTCTCATTACTTATAAAACTTGCTTTTAATCCGTCGTTGTATCTAATATCAATGCAATATTTCGTACAGAAGAGCTAACCTTCAAATAACTCCTGAGCAATATCCTGTCTTTTTATTTCACCCATTCGCCTGGCCATGCGATCATTCTCTTCATGTTCTTCAACATCTCTCAGTTCACGTTGAAACTCTTCTTCCCACTCATCAGATTTCAAAAGGCAAAAGTTATGCAGTACACACGCAGCAGTTATTATTTCCACAGCCTTACTGACTGTGTATGTATTAATAAATTTCAGTCGGGACCACCTCCCTTTTAGCAAAGCAAATGCATTTTCAATGCATACTCTTGCAGATGATAAGTGATAATTGTGATTTCGCTGTATTCGGGTAAGATTCTGTCCTTTATATGGTACCATTAACCAAGTTCTTAAAGGATATGCACTATCCCCTAGTACATGAATGCGTTCATTTGGAAAATAGGTTTCTTTTCCATACCTCTCAATGTTTTTGAATAAAAGAGAGTGTGAAAAAACCTGAAATGCATTAATCAGACTGCGGTTTGATTCCAGTTATTATATAATTTTACCCTTGCATCATGTGCACATCCAGGAAACCCAGCATAAATATAGGTAAACATTTTACTGGACGTACATACTGCCGTTAAATTAACGGAAGTTCTGTGATAACGATCAACATAGCTATCCAGTTGTTGTAGAGGTACTTTTACATTGATATGTGTTCCGTCTATTGCCCCTATGACACCTAGATAAACAAAGTATATAGAAAAACTTTATATAGTTAAATTTATTAGCTGTACTACCTGGATACCTGTGAAATCCATTTTGAATAATCATTCTATCTTCCTCTGTTGCTGGCCAGACAATATATTGCTTTTTTAGACGAATCAACACATACAAAAATGCATTAACCAGCTGCATTACAGTTGAAGGAACAATGCCAAATCGGTCGGCTATCGACAACAAAGTATCACCTTTTGACAAATACCATAATGTAATTAATAGGCCTTTCTCTGGGTGCACGGGATAGTTTCCTCCACGATATTTTTTTGTGATTATGCAAGCACTGTCATTTTGTAGCAGTGTCGTCATCAACGTATGAAACGTTTTCTTTTGCAGTCTAAATAACTGGAAAAACGTAATTTCTTGATACTTGTCCAGCCAATCGTGGTAATTTATCAGAGGATGAAAATGGCTTTCCCTAATAAGTTTGATTATTTTGTTTCTCTGCGCATTGGGAACACGTAAAAAGTCATAGACCAACACTACCGAATCAAAATCGAACAAAAAATCTTGTAATAGTAACACTACAGCCGATGACATGATTATTATATCTTTTACCGACACTTCAAAATGAACCTTCAATGCACCAACTGAACAACATAACCTTCAATCGCTTCATAACCGCTTGTAACTCTGCTTCTAGCAGCGGGCATAATTCCAGTTCCCGTTTTACAAATTGCGTGACGTCACTGCTGACGTCTCGTTGTACTCCCCTTCAACGGTTACGTCGCGAAAACGTTGCGGTTACCAATATTCTGTTCCCGTTAAATCACCGGGAACTCGCGAAAAAAAGCTTTTAGTTAGTAGAAGAGAAGTTAACGGAGGAAAGGATATTCAAATTTAGCGCCAATTCTAACGCTACGAGGAGGTTATATTTTATTAGTTAGACAAAAAGCATGCTAAGCACCTACATTTCCCTCTTAATCAGAATTTGATATGATTTATTATATTATTATATAGCAATACTATTTACACCATTAATTAAGCTAATGGAAGTGAGAATTAAGCTTGACACATAACATTTTACTTACACTTTCCACTAATTTTTGTGAGATTTTCACAGTTATAAATTAATAACTTACACAGACGTTCGTTACAAGGATCGAACATTTAATATTAGACTATTTTAGCAGATGTAGCTACAGCATTATATGTTTTAGACAAACATTTAAAATATCTAACGGAGGAGAGAGTTTTACAATGAGACGCGATACTTATCTTTTTGGTCTTCACAGCTTTTGAGAAAATTTAAAATAGAAACCTTGCCTGTGGAAAAAAATTACTTTACCAGACATGCGACTAGATTTCAGTCACTTTAATACTTACCAGCGTTCAAAATGACGCGGAACGCGACTAAATCCATATAGGGAGACAGCTAACGGAGGGGAGATTTGAGGCATAGGTAATTAAAATTTGTCAGAAAATGTGAAAAGAAGAATACCTAGTATTATCAAATGCAATAGAGAAGTATGTAAGCTATACTGCTTGTTCCGTAAAAAAACCATATGTCAATTTTTACCAATTTATACTGCGGAGACCAGAATGTTCTCATCTTCGTTGGAATAACCCAAATAAGACGGCACTCTGCTTACTGGGATCTTTCATTAAAAATATATGTTTGTGGTATTTTATTTATCGTCATTTCTTGCAGTTTTGTGTCGGTGTTGGTAAAACAAATTAGGATGGCATTTCATACAATTCACCGAAAAGAACGGAGGAAGTATGCACGAGGTGGCTGACGCCTCGAAAACAACAGGCGTTTTAGGGCTGCCATATAAATATAATAATATAATAATAGTGATTATTTTACGTTTCAGAATTTTAAATAATAAATTTTTTTCAAATTAAGGTGTTTTGCTTGCAGAAGTAGAAATAAATAGGTCTTTAAGACATCAATAAAACGTCATTTAAATGATTATATGAGATTTTATTTACGTCATAAAACAACGTCTTCTTTACGTCATAAAATGACGTCTTTGGGTTATGACATTTACCCGTATTGTTAACATCATTATAAAACGTCCAATCGTTAAAATGACGTCATTCTGCTTACTAGGTATTTATTGTATAACTACCTTATACTTTATTATTAGGTCCTCTGCCACCATCCTTGGCAACGCTGGAGGAGATATATTATCTATGAAAAGGCACGGGCGCTGGAATAGTACCACAGTGTCAGAATCCTATGTGGAGGAATCCATAGAAAATGAAATTTCCATTTCCAATAAGATTCTAGGGCTAGGGATAAATAAACCTAGTACTTCTAGAATGAGCCTTGCGAAAAGTAGATACATATATCATTTTTTACAACTTTACAGGAGAGCAATTGAATGGCTTGTAATACAAATATTTAAGATAAAGTGAGATACGACTAACAAAAACATAGGTAATCTTATTTCAATAACAAAGAGGTTTTTAGATAAATCACTTGATTATATCACAGATAATAAACAGATACGCAGCCTCTTGAAAATAAATACGCTTACTTTTTTGGTTTTGATATTTTAATAGACATTCTAAATAGTAGATTTAACAGCTTTAACAGAATTATTAGATAGAAAATAAAACAAAGGTAATTTACAATCTTTAACTATGCCTCGCATCATAAAAACCAATGCTTCCGTGGCATAATTCGGGTTTCTGCCGAAATGTCCCATATCTTCATATCCTTCAATAATATCTAGACGTGGACAGTACTGAACGTATTTGTGCAGACTCATTTCGTCAAAAACTAAATTACAACATTTTTACAACATTAATATATTATTAATGTTTTTTATCTTTAAGCTCGAAAACATATATAATGTACTTAAGAATGTAGATATGTACTTCCAAACGAAATTCGTTATTTTGTTATTCTGTAACCTGCTTCGTTACGGTCTACTCGAGTATAACGAATGATCAATGTTTTTGGATCCTGTAGTACGTTTGTCTGTTTGTGACTACGTTCATGTTATTTATAATAGGTTATGTTCTTGTTTACATGTGTTTACGCGCCAGTTTTCAAATTTTCGTTGGCTTTCGTTTCTTTATTTGTAATGTAGTTTTTTTAATATGTATTGTTTTTTAATTGTTGTTATTGTTATTAATATTATTGGTATTGTTATTAATATTGTGATTGTTGTTTGTAAAGAAATATCTTTAAAACTCTTTTTAAAAGTATTTACATAGGTAGTAGGTAGGTTTCAAGCTTTTACAAAAAGGTCAGAAGTAGCAATTTATGAACTGAAAAACTAAATAAAAAACTTTTTTAAAATATGTGTGTTAAACTTTACGCGAAAAAAACGAAAGTTGTAAGTGCAGGCCAGATCGTAATTCATAAATCATTCCTGTTCAAATTTCAATTATCATTTTTTTTCTTTGTCAGTAGCTATGTCAGTATGTATTTTAAAAACGTTTAAAGTAGAATATAAAATAAAAATATTTTAACAAATCAAGAACCACATGTCTAACGATACCGAATGAAAATTACAAGAATTTAAGATAAGAGTTTTATACATAAACGAATCATTTTTCTGAAATTTAATTTAAAATCTGATTTTTAATTGAACCGTGTTTGAATTCATACAAATTATAACATTCAGCTCCCGCGTAACGATACCTCAGAAGCTTTCGTTAAAATATCGATTGCGTGATAACGATTTTCGTAAGAATTTGTCTTACAGAATACAAAAATAACGAACTTCGATATTATAACGTTCGTTATCTCGTCAACGAAGTCTTACAGTATAAGGGGGTTAATATGTAATATACTAATTTCCTACGACCATATCAGAAAGTAGCTCATATCGCACAATCAAGTTGCCTAGAAAACCGAACATTACACACTAGTGTGTTTTACTTTCGGCTGTGCGATTTACTTTCGCAAATCTCACGGTCGAAAACCATGCAGTAAATGGCAAATAATATAAATAATAAGAACCTGCTTGTATTTTTTTGACTATTTTGATACTTTAATCGTCTACTAACAAAATAGTTAATTAATTCTAGCTTTATTTATTTCATGAAAAACTACTGATTGGGATATTTGAGAACATATTTTCACTGCACCAATTGTCATTACACCAAAACAACTTTTCACTACAAAATAAAAATCCTAATCTTTTTTCTATTTCCAACAATATATTTTAATTTAAATTGCTAATGTAAGTTTTAATTCATATTTTTCAGATTTATTGTTAAAAATCTTTAATAATTACTTTAGAATTAATTTCTAAAAATATTGTAAACAAATAAATAATCAGAGACGGCTTTGTATACTGTTCAATATGCGGGTGATAGTCTTTTGTTTAAAGACGCCAATAAGGCTAATTTATTATTGTTAGTAGCTGTAAAGTTTTCTTTGGGTTAAAATGGTTAAAATATTGAAAACTCATTTTTACAAATACCTTTTCACAACTCTCAAATTCCAAGTAATTTAACTAATTGTTATAATAATCCCCTTATGGATAAAACAATAACCAATAATACTGACAATATTCAAAACGCACTTACACACGCTTTCACGCAATTCATAAACCCCAATTAATTTCACAAATTGTTACAATAATCATATAGTTATAAACTTTATTTGTGCTGAAAATAATGATAAAAATAAAATTACTAAATAAAATGTAAATTGTTTTTTGTTAGTTTTTTTAGTCGTACAAAAAATAATGCACGTAACTCGATGGAAAGTGTGTTTCTTACTCGTGTGAATGTTCACACTCGTACGAAAAATGCCACTTTCCACTCTCGTTATGTAATATACTAATATTGCAATTATGGCTTTTATGTTGTTATAGTACAGTGGTGGCGAACCTATGACCCGCGGGTCAGACACTGACCCACAAAGGCTTTTTAAATGAGAACAGATAATCGAAAATATTAAAAAATTAACGTACGAATAGGTATCTAATGTTGAATTTTGCTCTTCACTTGCAAAAGTAAAAGTTGTAAAGCAAAAAGGAAACGTAAATCTTTTTAGAGGATTTTAAAAGTGAGAACCAAAAAAAAGGCGTCAACTATTAAGTTGTTTCTGTTAACAAATTTTCGGTGTTTCCAAATTATCGGTACCCGTTTTACCCCCCCTCCAAGTGACGTCACTGACTTAGTGACCCACGGGCTAGTATTAAAAAATAATGAACAAAATTTGACCCACTTCTCAAAAAGGTTCGCCATCACTGCAATATAGTACAACGAATATTTCTTTAACAGATCCTTTACAAGTAAGCCTAACTGTGGATTTTACCCCAATGCCGATGCCGCTTCAAAACTGTAATGTAGTTTCGTGGGTGCGTTTTTATATCGCGGAATGAGGAGTAAGGAAAGTAAATAAAAACAGAAATTTTTTTTTCAAAATATTCTTCCTTAACTATAACAAATTTCTCAGATCTAGTAATTAATTTAATTATACCAGTGAAAAAATAATTCATTTTTGTCGTCAAAATATCCTGAAGCTTTTATTCCATCATCGGACGAAAATCTTTTTCCTCGAAGTTCTTTCTTCATGTTCGGGAACAAATAGTAATCGCTGGGGGGCCAGGTCTAGACTGTAGGGTGGATGATTTAATTCCTGGAAGCCTGCCTTGTGCAGGGCAGCTTGTGCAACTCGACTTTGAGTAACGGGCGCGTTGTCGTGCAAAAGCAGCACACCTTTGGCAAGTTTTCCTCTCCTCTTCTCTTTGATGGAGTCTCTTAATCGTACTAAAAGTGTGGCATAATATTCTCGCGTTATAGAGACACCCTTTTCTTTGTAGTCGATGAGTAGGATTCCTTCAGAGTCCCAAAATATGGTCGCCATGAGCCATTTCCAGCTGACTGTTGCACTTTAAAGTTCTTTGGCGGGGTTGTACCTTTTTATGCCACTGCATTGAATCTTGTTTGGATTCAGGCTCATAGTGGTGAACCCACGTCTCATTTCCTGTAACAATCCGACTTAATACTCCATCCTGGTCTTCACTACAGCGCTTCAAAGACGCTCGTGAACATACCATTCGTACGTGTTTTTGAGGTGGCGTTAGCATTCTCGGGACACATCTTGCAGAGACCTTTGTCATACCGAGATGAGCGTGCAGAACTTTAAAAATGGTTGTATCTGATACTCCAACCATTTCATTTCTGCAAGTTGTTTATTTTTCAAACGGGCATCTTCCAATATTAAATTTCCAACTTTTTCCACAAGTTCTGGCGTAGTCACCTCGATGGGACGTCTAGGGCGCGGATCGTCTTCCAGTGATTTTCTGCCTTGTTTAAACAGGTTATGCCACTTATATATCATGTTTTTTCCAGGACAAGAGTTCTGGTAAACCGCTGATATCTCTCTACAATGGTTTGCACTGGTTTTCCTTGTTTTGTCAAGAACTTTATAACGGCACGATGTTCAACTTTACTCATATTGAAAATCTCTTTACGTTCTGACTTGTGTAAATGGCAATAACTCAAATACCACTCATTCAATAATAATCTAGTTCGGTATTTATAGTAATAAGACATCAAGCTAGACGTTACGATTGGTTTACCAAGCCCTGCCCCTCAGCAACCCACCCATTCCTCGAATATAGAAACGCCCCCTCGTATATAAGAGTGTGCAGTATTGTGCTTGTTGCAAACATATGCCTATTATCCCTAAATATTGTTTTATATTTTGAGAAACTCCGTTCCACATCGCAAGACGTAATTGGGGCATACTTAAAATTGTTTAATTCTACAAGCGAATAATGTTTTAGCTTGTCTAAAATGTCTTGGCCAGATAATGCATCGTTTATGCTTTTAATTAAGTGAAAACCAGGATTTTTGTCTATAACGGATTTAAATTTTTGTTTTATAGTCAAACCCTTTGGCCCTTTTACTTTATTCAAAGAAACACCTAACAATTTTACATGCTCAAGAGATTCATCTAATGAATTTCCCTGACTTTCTAATTTCTGAATTACTTTAGCTAAACGCACAAAATTTGCCAACACAAACAATAATTCTGGCTTCACCTCCTTAGTATTAAAAGCATCCTGTGCGCTTTGTATGCATAGTGCATCGTGTTTATTAAGTATATTTACAAATGCTTTAATAGTATCAAAATAAGTTGCATAATATTCTGCTGCAGAAAGCCAAGTACCCCACCTTGTTATTACAGGCTCAGGTGGAAGAGGCACTTCTTGAGCAGTTTCCCTAAATATTTGTATGCGATATGGAGCTTTACAAACAATTTTTTTTACATCTGAAATTATAGAGTTTACGTTAGGATATATTTCCCGCACTTTTTCCGCAACTCTACGCATTGCACGGGCAAGACAAGTTAAGTGAATCATTTTTTCGTACAGAACTTGTAAGCCTGCTCCAGCCTTGATCATGTACGGTGCCGCGTCGGTGACGAACAGGAGTACTTTGTTGTACTGTATGCCGTCCGGCCACAAAATAGCCATCGAATCATTAAATAATTTTGCCACAGAACAATGATTGGTGCTCTTGAAAACGTCCATTGCTAATAGATAGGATGTGGGATTGTTCTCCGAATTTAAAACGCCAATCATAACTTTAGCCACGTATCTGAAAACAAAAATTTGATTTTTATTTTATCGAACTACATAATTAGTCGGTTACAAACAATTAGCGCAAAACAGTTATTTAAAAAAAATTATATTTTAATCAAGCAAAAATATTGTTGTGATTAAATATGTAACTAACAAAATAGAAAATAAAACATCCGTAGATTGCTCTGCTGTCTTTATTTAGTTAAATTTTACTAACAAAACGAAGGAAATGAAGTTTCTACGCACCAGTAGTGTCAGTAGCTTCGTCAACGGAAACCCATATGTAGTTATTGGCTACATGTTTTCTAATTGATTTAATGGTCTCTTCGTATAAACGAGGTAAATAATTTTTCCTGAGTGTAGACTCGTCGGGTATTGGCATTTTTGAAATTTCTTCCAGAAAATTACGAAATGCTGAGTGATTAATTTTACTTAACGGGATATCTGCAGCCACTAATGCACTACATAGTTTTTTTATTAAATTCGATCGATTTGCTGGACTCACCGCGAGAATTATTAAGATGTTTGTAACAATGTTTGTTTTTTTGATTTCATGGCAACACACTTTTGATGTCGAACCGCGTTCAGATGTTGTGTAACTTGAAAGCGTTTCGTTGCAGTCACTTTATCGTCGCACACTGTACAATACAACACCTTATAGTCAGTTGTAAGAACACTGAATTCCTTAACATAACTTCCAAGTGTAACAGACACGAGACAAAGACCGTTTTTCTTTACCCATCTTTACACTCTAAAATTTCAAACTGAAATGCAGTTTGCAATTTCTGAACTGTCTTAATTGAAAGATTATAAGATTAGTAAACAAAAGTACAGGCAAATTTTTCTATGAACAGAAAGTTGTCAAAGGGTCTTTGGAATTTCCTAATACCTATTTATCACAATACCACAAGATGTTGGTATTTAAATTTTAGTTGTAACTTTTTCTTTCTTAGAAAATATTAACAAGTACACAGATGGTTAAGGCAGTAAAATATTTTAAAGCCTAGTATTTAACAATAAGCTTAAATTATGGGTTTCCCCTAGACTCAACTAAGCCGCCCTTGGTTGGTTGTCTAAAATGCTAAAATTATTTAAAAAATATTAGAAATTTCATAATTAAAGCATGTAAAACGCTCAAAAAGTGGTAAAATATGCACACTCGTTCAAAAATGCTAAAATATGCATGCATTTATAAAAAACACCTAAATATGCATTTATATGCACTTTCAAATTGACATATGTGATTCATATGTGGCTTAAACACGTAGAAATATAACTCTGCATATGTTTACTATAAGCAGAAAAACATGCAAATGCATAGAAATCCTATACCTAGTAATTATACCAAGAAAATACTTTAATAATATTAAAGTATTTGTACCCAAGCCCATATTCGACATTCCAACGTTATCGCCCATGTCAACATGTGCCACATGTTGGCATGGCCGATAACAAAGAAGAGCCATGAAAGTGAAATTATCGAAGAATACAACGAGTACGGAGCGATTGTGGTTATCATTACCAACATTATTATTAATGTTGCTAATAATAATCGCAAAGATCACTTGCCGTTGCCGGGCTAATTATTAAAAGGTAAGTACTCACAGCAGCGGATCCGCAGGAGGATGTCATACGATTGGTCGATTTGAGTCGATTTGACTCAAACCGACCAATCGTATGACATCCGCCTGCGGATCCGCTGTTGTGAGTACTTAGCTTTATTAAATTTATTTAATAATAATTGGTCTGCCAACGGCTAGCTGAAGAGGCCTACTTGTATTAGGCCTATAACAGCCTCACCCCGCTTCTCGGGGTGATTAAAATAACGTTGAGCAGTCAGTCAGTATAAGTGTAGTGCAGTTGCAGGCCCTAATTGTTTGATTGATGAATCAGAATATTATCTCTAGACAAGGAAAACGTTGCCACATTACATTAAGCTAAGAGACAGTTTTGTGAATTGCAAGAATATCATAAAAAAATACGTTTAGAGAATATAGTGACCACCGATACTTGCTCTACTTCAGTAGGCATAGGATCAAAATGAGCTTCAGCAGGGTCTTTTGGCAAATTCTTATTTCTACATTCAGAGGCAAAATTACCTAACGTATAATTTATTACACGGGCGGATTACGCACGAGCTGGCATGCATTTCTCACATCTTTTAGAACAGGTTCACGAAATAACCCTCCAAGATAATATGAATTTCGTACATTTTTGTAATAACAAACGCAAATCAGACATTTTAGAAACTTTTGATATATACAAACACAAACTAAGGGTACCTTTAATAAATGAACAGATCGAGCTTAGTAATTCTCCGTTACAGGACGTGTTAGATATTTAATTTCTATTATTATCTTTTGATCTAGTTATCAATTTTGTATGTACCTTAACGACATGTTTGTTTATATTTATTATAGCCGAGTAGAATAAACCTGTAGCAATAGATATTTCGGAGCAAAAAGAGTTGAAATACCGAACGCAGCATTTATATATACTTTTGATAAAGACAGCTTAGCGGTCGAAGCAATTGTCAGGTAGATTACAATACATTTCTGAAACTTTTGACTATAAATATAATCAGTTTTATTATTTTACTTCAGAATTATTATATTGATTATAATAACTTAAATCCATTTGATCTAAACAATCTGGCAACCCTGAATGTTCAAATACGTGCGCTTGAACTACAGAATTAACAGGTTGTGATACAAAAGGTCTACACTATAAGCTGGCCGTTCGTTTTGTGTCGCCATTGCATTTTGCAATCAAAAATCGTGATTGTTGATCAACTTCTAAGATCATAGATAATAAATATACTTATAGATAAGAAAGTCACTGTATATAGTTAGTTCCAAAAGAGCAGCGCCATCTCGTGTCTCTAGTAACGAACTATCTTAATTTTAAATGCAGTTTTCTTTGTCTTGTCCTATTATATTTCTTGTAAACTATAAATTTATGGCTGGCATTATAAAACTTTTTATTTCCTAAATAAAATTCAATTTCTGAATAAATTAATTTATTCTATTAATTTGCGTATTAAATTGATAGAATAAATTAAGTTATTCTCAAAGTAAGTAAATTTTATTTAGGAAATAAAAAGTTGTATAATACCAGCCATTATTTTATTAAAAGGAAAATGTCAATATATATATTAATAAATTACTATGATTTACACCATTAGTAGTTTTATTAAAATATTTGACATTTTGTGGTTATAGTAATAAAAACGATATACAAAAATATTGTCATTCATATCTATAATAATATAATTTTTTACAAATAAATCTTTCAATAAACTAATTATTAACATAGTAAGTAACAATCCTGATATATTTTGAGATATTATCAGCCTTCATGCCTCTGCCATTAAAGAAATAACATAAAGGTTGTTTCCATTTTTTATGTATCCCTCTTGCCATGAATACCATGGCTTTGTCTGCAAATATTGGTGATCTGTCATTAGAACCATTATCTTGAAAACCAATAAAGATATCTTTACTTTTGTTATACATCAATGCAGGTTCCAGAGCAATTTCGTCAAATACAATTGTGCAGTATCTATCTTGTATTTTCATTTTGTCTACTTGAACTTTCAAGCTATTCATAATTGCTCTATTTACACCACTCTCTAAAGGGACATTTTTTAACAAATTATTTAAAGTTTTTGTGGAAGGTAAAGCAAAATAATTGCATAATAATCGATATCCCTTCGGGCTGTTTTTCATTAAGGTCAATGCAAATAATTTATCTTCAACAGAAAATCTTCTAGCTTTAGCAGGTATTGTTTGTAAACGTAATTGCATGCGCACAAAATTGTATGCTACAGCATTAATCCTCAAGCTTAGATAATGTGGTGAAGTTAAAAATTCTTCTGCTGTTCTTAAACGTTCTTTGAGGTTTACTCGTTGTACAAATAAACGTTTTGCAGTGTTCCTCAACTGCCCTACTACTTTGTGAAGTCTCCTTGCTTTTGGACTTAACTGGTTCTTTGTTCTCACTCCTAATGAATGATGTTGCTTCGTTTTGATAAATCTGAAATAAGTAACCGATATTTACTAATAATCATCAATCATTTTATTAAGTTGCAGAAAAAATTATATATACATTAATTTAATAAAATTACCTTCGCGTCTCCGAGAGATTCTTAAACTAAAAAGAGGTGACTTATCGACATATTTCATGTTTGTGTGAACTGTGGAACTACCTGCAAAAGAGTACGTGTTAGCTAGAGTAAATACAGAGTAAACTGATTTATTTATTTTTTTCTTCTATTAATTGTTTGCTGTACATTAACCTATAGTATAATTTCAAATAAGGATGTATTAGCATAAATACATTTATGAAAAAAATAGCTTCTACTGATGTCACTGTAGCGGTGGCTATTAATTTAGGAACCTCTCTATCAATATCCATTCCCACAATACTAGGAAAAGGTTCACTAATTTCTGTTAGTGTTTCTTCTTCTTCCATCGTAAAATTTCCTCTAGATGAAGGTTCTTGGCCAGTTTCCATTATAAAATTAGCCAGAGGTTCTGCAGGTTCATCATAAAGTTCCTTAACTTCAGGTGTAGTCACTTGTTGATCTATAAGATGAGGAAAATATAAAAAACAGAAAATTGAAATTGGTTTTAACAGCTATAATATGTAATATCTACTTATGTAAATAAATATTACAGTAACAAAAACATATTAACAAATAAAATACAAAATACTGCTACCTTCTGTTTGAGGTGGTAGGTTCAATGATGGGACACTATCAATTCTCAAATTTGCTCCACTTCGACCAACAAGTCTATCGCTTTCAGAAAAATGTTTATCACATACTCGATAATTGTTTCGTACAGTCACATTTTCTAATAGGGAAAGTTTAGAGTTTTGCACTTGCTTCAGCCATAATTTATATATCTAGAAGTATATATTTCACTTCAGAATTTATATGTAGTAGCTATTAGGATTAGGTATCTACACATATTATAAATTATGATTTAAATTATAAAATCTCCAAACAGCTTCAGATAAATTAATATGTAGTATAGATAATATTACAAGCAATATAATAGGTATTCATATCTTATACATACCCTTTTATCTCTTGGAAACATATGCATTTTTTGTACTTTATTTGTATTTTTGCATGAAGGCACACAACAGGAAAACACCATTTTTAACAATTTTTCTATATTAGTTTATTTATTTTACTTTTTTTATCTTATTCCTTCGGCTAATAACACTACTGAAATGTCCATACAATAAAAAAATGTAATAATAGTGACATTGCCAAAAACAAAGTTTTTTCGCGGTCAGCAATTGTTTTAAGGTATAGTAGATCTCAACTACCTGTTTTTATCGCCAATAGAAACAACAGTACCATCTCTTGCGTCTAGTGATGAATCATAATTTGTAATTCGCGCGCAAATGGTTTGCACGGCCTTGATCATAAGACTTTCCTACCCATGTTCTAAGATGCCAAACAATTCCATTAAAAAGAACAGAGTATTCAGGTATTTTATATAATGAAAAGTATTTAATGTGCTATCAACACAATGCCATTATATTTTCATTTCATAGCTGAAGTCCATTACTTTATTCTCTTTGTATAAAATTATTGTATTACCTCTAATAACGCTTATAGTTGTAATTATGCTAAGATATATTGAGAAGGTTTATCTTTTAGGTCGCTGATGTTGACTGACAACTACCTATTGCAAGATTAAACAGATTTAACTTTTAAGCTGTGGTTTTTGAGAAAAAAATCAATGAATTTAGGTATGCAGAATCTGTCCACAAATATGGTAGGTTTACACGTCTAATAAAATTGAGGGCCGTATTCACATCTCACTATTAAGATGACAACATGTTTGATTACCATGACGACCAATTCTAATCTTTTCCCACCTATTAGAATTAGATAAAGCTATCTCTTGTTGATTTTAAACGTAACTAATAGTTATGTTTAAAGACACCTTTAATGATGGCATGAGAATACGGCCCTTTTGTGTTTTAGCTTATATTTTCATAATAACTTTGTAACCTTTATACAGATCGATCTTGGTGGGTAAAGAATGCTGTAAATTCGGATGCCAAAAGTGTCCTGAAACAAGAAATAATAAAATTACAATCTTGCAAAGATATAGGTGGCCTATATTTGAAAATGTTCTTAAAAATAAGGTCAGTATATCTGAAGAGGAAGAAAAAAAATATTTGTATAGACATGTATTATAATCATCTGAAAACCATCTGCTGGATTTATAGTATGCTTGAGGGGGAATACTGTTGATAATTTTAGTAAATGATTTCTTTTTATAATGAAAACACCCACTTTATAATATAAAAATATACTACTGCTCTTTTGTAATCTAGAGAGTAGAGCGACTTTACAACATACAACGTACAACATAGACGAAAGATTTTGGCCTTTGATTCCGAAGTTTAGCTGCTTGTTGTGTAACATCACATTTCACACTAAAATTGTTTGACTTGCAATTATCTTGAAATTTTATATAAATTCGGAATATATTAACTTGAATATATTAACATTTTCAATTTTAATTACTTTTTTGAATTTAAAATATAATTCAAAATTGTATATAGATTGACTGCAAACAATAAATTAACGCTTTATTGTGGTGGATTTTCTAAGGTTTTTTCATTAAAACAATTCTGCTTTTTGTTGAAATTATCCAGTGAAGAGAATTTACAAAAAAAATAAACTCCATACCACAGTATATATAACAATCAGTAGGATTACTTCCATGCGACACCATTCATTTTATTAATCCACCTTCGAATATCACGCCCATAAACGAAGTAGTGGATCGACGTTCATCGGCCGGCATCGCCGGTAAACAAAACGCAGGGCCGCATTCAATAAAATATGTCGAACATGTAAACAAAATCTTTTGTTATATGATAGTATAGTAAAATATGAAATAGAATTATGTGTAGTGAACCATTTGATTGAAGTTGTTTTACTTATAGAATCTAATAAATAAAACGATAATTAATTTAGATATTTAAAACATTTATTAAACTAAGTTAGAAGAGTTATTTCTTGTTACGTCGTTAATTACCAACTAAAGTTACATTATTCTTTCAAGCCATTAACCATATTCTTGCGCTGCAATAGTCATTTAGTCATAATTACGAACAAATGCATATCTGTATACAATTTGAGTACCTGTTCAACAAACAAATGGAGAATCTAGGTCACCGAAATCACATACGTGCAAAATAGGGGAGATGAAATCAATTTACGCTATAATAATAATTAATAATAATAAAATTTATTTTCATCCACATTAAATTAAAGACACAATGCCATGTATTCTGTAAGCACTGGTTCATATCAATTGTTAAGTATAACAATAATTGTTATGAACCCGATTGCTACGAAATCTTAACAATTCGTGCAATATTTGGTATTCTGTAACTGCATTTGTTATGATCCAATTGAAATGAATCACAACAACTGAAATGCAAACTAATTATGCACTATATTACCGACTGTGCATGCGCGTTCGAGCAGTGACATTTGCATTTGACAGTTGGACGTGCGAATTTGAAACATGGAGAAGAATACCCGACACACCGAAAAGCAATTTTATGTAATGTTGGAGTTTATGTCCACCAAATATTGCTCACGGAAAGATTGAGCCCGGGAAAAGGGCCTGAATGTTTACAAAAACTGTGGAAAGAGCTTACTAGTATACTAAATTGTCGCAAATGGACCAGCAAGAGCAACAACTGGTGATGACTGGATGAACGTTAAAAAATTACTGTGTGTCTCGCAAGTCGCAACAGTGTTTTCTTTCTAACGTAATAAACAATATTACCTACAGTTTTATAATGTAAATAATAGTAAGAAAGAAATCCTATTATTATCCATACCTAAATTTTGCTAAATTGTGTGAAAGAACCCCAATGAATATAAAAATATAATGCAATTTCTTGGGAATCTGAGGTCACAATCAATTCCTTAGGTCGTAAGTTGAATAAATGATTTTTTTTATCTAAAACACTGACTTTGAAATATAGATGCCTAAGTATTACTATCAAGGAAGTTTAAATAGGGGGAAGTGGCACAAAAGGTGTGCACATGAAGCCTCAAGTGTGCACAACTTGTCAAGTTTTAAATTTGGCTGTCAAACGGTGCGATAAAGATTTTATTTGTTAAAAACAATTAAAAACAAATAAAAACTTCGGGATACTCGATTAGATGGTGTAGAAGTGATATTAGATATCACAAAAAACAAGAACCTGGAGTAATAATGCATCATTAAGTAGTTTTTCCTTAAATTTGTGTCATTAATAACTTTTTACTCGGGCATCAGGTCCGTGGTACTTAATTTGTATTTCTATTGGAAGTGTTATCACGTATTGTATAAAAAAATTTTTTTTAATTAAATAATTACGGAGAACCATCTTTAAAACGGTTTATAAAGTATACATGCATTGTCATCGGTACGCAGTAAACTTTTAAATTCGTACTGGCGGAGTTATTGTCCATTTAGGGGAATCACACGGCGCGGCGTTTACATGTAAAAACTACTTACATACAGATAATTAATAATCGTGAAATTTGAAATTAAAAATTTAGAAATAATCATTTTTTACAGAATTTGTAAATTTCTTAGAAATGTTACGATTATGTATTTCAATTTAATAATTGTAATTAAGGTGACAAATAAATTAAAGTAATTAATGAAAAAAATAAAAGTTTCATATTAACGGTGTCCTGAATAGTATTTTAAACAATTTACTGAACCCAACGCTGCATTGTATTTACATGTGTGCTGTCAAATTTGTAGTCCCCTTACTCCACTGCAGGCTTCACTTTTACAGCCCAGCAATTGCCTCATGCCTCGTATTGATGCACTACTCTCTGCTGCAAAGAAGACTACAACTGCATATGCAAGAATACTACCGTCATAAAGAGATTAAAGGGCTGCTGTTATTGATGTTGTAGCCAATTTGCTACACTTTCTAAAGAACAATAATAGGAAATAATGTAGTAACAATTTCGATACTTTATCACATAAAATAAATATTACCTCGTTCTATAAGAAGTGATTTATATGTTGTTTCTTATTTGTCTTCTACAATCAACATCGCTTGATAAATCATTCCTTGCTACATCGGATGCATCTGACAAAGTTCAGGCAAAGAGAAAGGGTCATTACTATCCCATACTTGCCTTGCGATATACAAATACGATTTCTGTGTAGAATGTTAGGTTAAGTTTTTATACTATACTATTTATTTATTTTTACCGTTCATTTGCTGCTTCCACTTCTTCTACTCTACCTAGGAACACGTTTCCTTCCAAATCCATCATTATTGTAATAAGAATCAACGGCAATCATTAAAAAATTTACTTACGTTTAGTAGCAATACTACTAACAACAGTTCCGCTGACCGCAACCTACGAAGTTGAAATGCACTGAACGTATTTAGAAGAGGATAATTATTTCTTCCACAACAATTGCTAGGGCGTTTATTTTAAAATTACTTATATTTTAAATAATTTCCAAGTATTCTTGTTCATATACGATACGTTTTAAAAGTAGAAACTAACATCAAAATCTCGAAGTGGTGAATTGTTATCCATATCAATTGTTATCCAACAATTGCTATAGATTTCAATAAATTGTTAGGCCATATCAATTACTTGAACAAAATAAATCCTTACAGAATACCGTTTTTGACACATGAATTGTTATGCTTGTTGCATATCAAGTATAACAAGCGTAACAATCTCAACAATTTGCTTACAGAATACACCTGAATGGCAAACAAAATGCTAAAAAGTGGAATCCTAACGCACGCTTTGACTTTTTTAACAGTAGAGAGTAACAAAATACGATGTATGTAGTTCACACCTGTTGATAAGGCGTTGACTTAGATTATTTATTGTTGAACTCTTAATAAATCAAGTATAAAAAATTTTATTAGGTAGGATTTCGTAATCGCTTATTTGTTCTATTATGTGTGATTATGTGTTAGTAATTCAATTTTAAGCAATTGGTAAATATATACAAAAGTGAATTCTTAAATACGGCATTGTTTTTACAAGCGTATTTATTAAAAAATAATAGTATATAGGAAAAAGTAACACTTACCGGTGATTATCCATCGTTTGTTTGTTTGTTTTTTGGGCGAGGAATCAGGATGGCGGAGCATCTTTCATACCTTATGGCACTGATTGCTATGATCATTTGGCCGACCCTACTAGAATTTAGCCGAATCTGGGGGAATTCCACCCCCAGTAGGGATCTTTATCGTGCCAAACATCGCATTGACACGGGACCTACACTTTTACTTCCTATCCGAAAAGAAAGCATGTTTTAAATTTTTCTCCGCTATGAAAAATTACCAGCTCGGCTGGGGATCGAACCTGCGATCTTTGGATTATGAAGCAAACATGCAAACCACTAATCCACCGAGACTGGCGATTATCCATCGGAAACCTGAAAAAACTAATTGTAGTTCTTTCAGAGGTATTTTTACAGCCTTTGGCGGCACAACGACTGACACTACACATTCTTTACTGGTACTATTACTTCACAAATACGGCTCTGGAAATCTTGATACGTTCTGTCCCGTATTTGAGACAGAACTGCTGTCTGCATACTGCCGATCGTGTCAGCATGTGGTGTGGTGGATAGAAATTATCAGCGAGAGTCACATTACTGTATGTTATATATACTGTATCCATACTCTGAATAATGTGTTTACATTGAAATATAAGTAAATCATAAAACATAACCTAACTTATCAATTCTTTATAAATTTATTGATCGTATCAATTGATGAAAATTGTACAATTCCATGATTGGTCGCGACCCTATTGTTGCGGTCCGCTGCTGAGTATATACTATAAGAAGTATCTGCACAGTCTTTTACCAATGAAAAATCTATAAAAACAAAGCTTGGAGGACTAATGGAATTTTAAACCCAAGTCTGTATGAAAGTACAACTGATTCAAAATAAATCTAGGATTAGTCTAGAGAGTGATTTTTGAGTTTTTAACAACGTGTGAATCAGGTTTTAAATTGTATTTTCATAGGTAACTACATAAAAGTTATTATATATCAAGGAAAATAAAAAGGAACATTTGACGAACCTGAAACTGGCAGCCGGAGCTAGCAGCCGGCCAGAGACGGACTCGCCGTCAATTTTTAAAAACGCATCGATTTTTATCAATAATTCTTTCCATCAATGACCAGAACAAAATTCCAACGAAGTTATTTTCTTTTATTGGAGAAAACAAAGTTTTTATCGCTAATAAATATATCAATTGCTCAGTGCATCTCGGTCCGGAAAATGTAGTATACCTTTCTTCAGCGTTCTAACTTCGAAATTTGGCACAATGATTGCTATGAAAATGACAAATCGACAGGCAGTGAAATTTCCGTGGCAGAAAAACAGTTTTCCGAATTATAAAATATTAAATCAATAAAAGATGCCATCTGCTAGAACAATCTCGGCCCGGAAAATGAAGTATAACTTTTTTCAGCGTTATAACTTCGAAATGCAATTTCGCAAGATTGCTATGAAAATGAGAAATCGGCTGGCTGTGAAATTTCCCTGGCAGGAAAACGATTTTCCGAATTATTAAATATTAACCTTTCAGTAGTCGCGCCTGTTTTTAGAACGTCTGTAGTCGCGCGCGGACTCTGAGTCCGCAAGCATTTTCTTGTACATTTTTACAAAAATTATTTAATTTTTGTTTAACAGATTTATAATTATAATAAAATTTATTATTTAGACACATTTTTTGTTGTTTGGAACAGAAAGAAAACAATATTCAAATAAAATCTTTTATTCATAAAACGAAAAACTTAGGAAGAAATTTCAAATATTTTTGTTAGTAAATCAGATAATATTATAAACATCAAGATGGTCACAAAATAAGAGTACATGATAGGCTAAGTAGTTTCATACCCTTCCAAACACTCCCCGCAAATAAAATTGGCGTGTTCCAAGCACATGAATTTAACGCACTTTTTACATGAATACTAGGTAGGTCTATTTTTTTTTCTGTCGCAATAAGCACAACGCCCGCGCTGATTAACTCTCTCTTCAGTAGATCTCGTGGGCATTTGAACATGGAAAACTTGGGCAATTCGTGAGCTTAATGCTTTATCTATATTAGGGACACTTATTCGAAAAATAGCATGCTCCTTTACTAACTCGAATGAAAGTTGACGTAAAAATTCGCGTCTTGGAATATTGATTTCGGGGTTATTTGCAGCAAAAATTACCAAAGAATTTATTGCTGCAACATTGAGTAAAGAATAAAAAATAACCATCGGCTATCGACGGGTATTTCTGGCACAGTCATATGTGGAACATAATTTGTCTACTGTGTCGACTCCTCCTTTGGTTGCGTTGTACATCATTATTATTTCCGGCTTACCAGTTTGAGGATTTATTTCGTCGTCATGATGAAGACTAGATGCCAGTAAAACAATTCTGCTTTTCCGTGGAACATAGGACACTATTGTGCACGTCTCATTGAAACCAAACATACTTGACCCAATATGTTTGTTTCTTGGTTGCAATATTTCTGGTGGCAGTTCTTTTTTGTTTTTTCGTATGGTTCCAACTAAAGTTAATTTAAAGTTTTTCTTCAAATTTCTGATCAGATCTATGCTGGTAAACCAGTTGTCAACTGTTATGTTTCTACTAGAACCTTTGACACATTGACAAAGTCTTTCTACAACTGCCGCTGGCGAATTACTAACCTGGAAAGGACCATCTGGTTGCTTTGCCACATACACCTCTAAATCCAAAGTATAAAACATCTTTGAGTCGCACAAGGCAAATATTTTTATGCCATATTTATTTGGCTTGCTAGGTATGTATTGTCTAAATCGGCAATTTCCGCGAAAAGCTTCTAGTTTTTCATCTATAGTCAAATATTCAAATGGTGTAAATGCTGTCTTACAATGATCAACAAACAAATCAAAGACATTTCTGATTGCAGCCAAATTATCGAATTTCATTCTCTCATCCCGAGTTGATTTATTATCAAATCGAAAATGTCTTAGAAGAAATCGGAATCTTGTAAGAGACATTGGCAGTCGAAATAATTCAACACCCGTTGCATCGTTTCTCCACAAATCTTCGGCGTTTAGATGACTTGACTTCAAAACGCCTGCAAAGTAGAGCAGACCAATCAATGCCTGTATTTCAATTTTGTCTGTAAATTTACAATCTCTTTCTCTTGAATATTTGTGTTGAATTTCTTGTATTGATAAATTTGTAGAATCTACTATTATATTCAACATTTCATCCGTCCAAAAATGTTTCCAAATATCCACAGGTAATTTTAATATTTTTGCAACAGGTTTTACCCCAGGTAAATGTTTGATTAGATTTTCTGATCTAGTTCGAACACTTTTTTTTGGAACCATTTTATTCCACTTAGTCTTTTTGTCCTTACCAAGAAAATGAAGCCTGTCACCACTACTATCATAATCGAGTTCACCATCGTCAGACAATTCTTCTTCTGTATCTGAATTCTCGAGTTGAACTTCGAGATTATCTATCTCTCCTTCATCTTCATCGTTGTATACAATATTATTTCCTTCCTCGTCCACATCAAGAATTTCTTCCATCATTTTAGCCAACCTTGCTTGTTCACTTTCATAAGACTGCATTCTAAAATAACATATAATTTTATGAGAAAAACATTAAATTTTATATTTTTGGTCATTTTACTTACTTGTAACTTTTTGTAACCAACAGCTTCTAACACACAATTGGATAACGTCAGTAGTCGCTTGCGGACTCAGAGTCCGCAATTGTTAATAATAAGAGCAATAATGAACCGATCACCACAAAATTGCTTGAGTGTATGGTACGGCCTGTTTTAGGAAGTTACTGAACAGCGCCGGTCAGTGGAGCCACACATTTCGAAGAAATCTAAAAATAGAATTCTCTGCGGAGTCAGAGTCCGCGCGCGACCACTGAAAGGTTAAACCCATAGAAGATGCCGGCTGCTAGAACAATCTCGCGTCGTAAAAAGTAAATTACATTTCGAAGTTATAACGATGAAAAAAGTTATGTTATATTTTCCGAGCCGAGATTGTTCTAGCAGCCGGCATCTTCTATGGGTTTAATATGTAATAATTCGGAAAATCGTTTTCCTGCCACGGAAATTTCACAGCCAGCCGATTTCTCATTTTCATAGCAATCATTGTGCTAAATTACATTTCGAAGTTATAGCGATGAAAACAGTTATATTACATTTTCCGAGCCGAGATTGTTCTAGCAGCCGGCATCTTCTATGGGTTTAACATTTAATAATTCAGAAATTCGTTTTCCTGCCACGGAAATTTCACTGCCAGCCGATTTCTCATTTTCATAGCAACCATTGTGCCAAATTACATTTCGAAGTTATTACGCTGAAAAAAGTTATACTACATTTTCTGAACCGAGATTAACGTGACAGCCGGCATCTACTACAGGTTAATATTTCGAAAAACAGAATATTGCCTTTCTGTCACGCAAATTTCATCAGGCGAATTGGCATTGTCAAAAGTAGAATTTGAGACTAATATAATTCATTTATGTTCATTAAACAATTTATTTGTTTTAATCAATTAGTTTTTTAGTCCAAAATTACAATTGTATAATTGTATAATATAATTGAATACTTATCATTTAAGTTAGATGGTACTTACCCAATCAGAGGAATTGATCACACATTACTGCTTCGAAGGTTTAATTTTCTAACCCTTGAAAACTCTAGGAAGTGCGCCTCACAAATTTTTCTGTATAAAATGTGTAATAACCTCATTGCCTGCCCACAATTACTAAATGAATTAAATTTTATAGTGCTCCATATAATCACTAGACAACATAATATGTTCTACTTATCTACTCCTAATACCAACTTAGTCAAAAAAGCTCCTCTTTATCAAGCATGTTCTCGTCTTAACTACATTAACAGCCAATTGGATTTAGATTTGTTCAACTGTACATTAATATAGTTTAGATATAAAATCAAAACATTTCTCCTTAGTACATAAGACTGTTTAAAATATCCCATCTATGTTTTGTTATCGGGTAATGTATTAAACTTATATTTTAAATTATTGTTTGTAATACAATGTAACAATTATGCTTTATTTTACTTTTTTGTAATTGTCTTGTAATTGGGAAATTTCCTGTTAGACAATAAAAGGGTAAGGGTTTTTTATTACTATTATTATTAACTAAACTAAGTTTTAACTTAATAAAATTATTTTGAAATAAACATTATCGAAAATAAAAATTGTTATTTTAGATTCTGTATTTTGTAAAAAAGTAAAAAAATGTTTAGCAGTTGGTATTGAGCTTACTGCAGAAACAGATTTGGTTATTTTCCGCCACTCCATTCATTAAAGAAAACGATAATTTGACATTTATTTGCGAATCTATACATGAAAAGGTTTTGTTTGCCGCAATAATTCTTAACAATGTTTTGGTGGAACTCTAGTTATGCGCATTACAAGAAATCGCTTAGCATTTTAAATATATAAATCAGAGTGGGCCAAGCTCAAGCCCGCGAGCTCGAGACATTCCCCTACTCTGCTAATACTGCGACGATCACGCCCGTGCCCGTGCAACGTTCCACTCTTACCCCTACTCAGAGCAATCACTGCCGGTCTAGATTAGTCTAATCTTAAAAGAATGATGAATTTATAATTTTATTTTATATCTTGCAATTTTTATAAATTACTTTTTTATCTGCTTATATTAAATGTAGGATTTATTAGTTACTCCTTCAGTTATGTTATAATTTTTTAAAATATGTATTTTCATAATCCCAAATCAAACATTAATTTTCAATTTATATTTATCATTTATCTAAATATTTATTTAAACGTGCTACTACAAGGAACTTAACTAGAGGTGGGAGCCGTATAGGGGAATAGTGAGGGTTAAGGACAACCCAAATGACTCAATATGATGCATTAGTGGAAGTTAAACACACGTAAGGGGCCCCTTCGGTGGCCCAGCCTGATATAAATAGTTCTCAGATAGTAAATAGCGTTTGTTTGTTGTTTGTTTATATGTGACATATGAAGGGGTTAAGAGCCCAGCACCGCGGCCCTTAGGCTTATTGTACTCTCATCTTGTCACTTAGTCGGTAAAGAGTTTAGTGATCCTGATTAGGCTTAGTAACCTCTTTACCAGGTCCTCCCTTATGAGAGTCTCACGAGAGAAAGCTCCTTCGAGGAGTGCAAACCTCCATCGGTACAGGGCTTCACAATCGAAAATAACATGTGAGGCTGTTTCGTCCACTTCATTGCAGAGTCTGCAGATGGGATCTTCATTACCAATCCCCATTCTATGCATATGCTTCCTTAGGTTGCAGTGTCCAGTTATAAGGCCTGTCACCAGCCTAATCTGTTGTCTGCTTAATTGCAGTATGTCATCAGTCAATTTGTCAGATGTTGTTTTTAGCATCAGTTTGCTATATCTTTGCCCCTCAATTGCATTCCAGTGGTTGTGGTGCTGTCTTTTTGTCCAGCTTTTCAACCAGTTTCGAGCAAAGTTGTTGGTAATTCCAAAGACGGGTTCTGGCCCCATAAATGGTAATTCTGCTCCTTTCTTAGCCAAGGAGTCAGCTTTCTCGTTGCCACTAATCCCCTTTCCCCGGGACCCACATCAGGGTTACTCTATTGTGGGTTGAAAGGGTTATTAGGTTTTGTCGGCATTCCCATACTAATTTTGAGTTAGTACGATTGCTAGCTATGGCTTTTATGGCGGCCTGGCTATCTGTAAGGATAAGAATTTCTTTACCTTGGTAGTTCCTTTTTAAATTCTCATGTACACAGATGTCTATGGCATGAGTTTCGGCTTGGAAGATAGTGGCGAACCTCCCCAGCGATGCATAGGCAGCAAACTGAGGTGATTCCCCAAATATTCCTGCACCTGTGCCACTGTCAGTTTTGGAGCCATCCGTATACCAGATTAGCTTGTTTGCCTGACGACTTTGTTGTAATAGCCCTTCGTTCCACTCAAGGAGAGTGGTGAAGGGTTTAGTGTGGTTTTGCCTAGCAGGCATAGTATCACTGTTCATGTCTAGCAGTGAGCTGGTTACAATGGAAGTAATTTTGGTGTGCCCATCAAGATGACTGGGTTTCCAATTTCCATTGTAGTTCAGTCTGAAAGCCGCCATTCTTGCCTCTGCTGTAATATAAATGTTTAACGGTGGCAGGTTTAGAAGTATTTCCAGAGCTGCTGTCGGGGTACTTCTCATCACCCCCGTAATACACAGGCAGGCCAGTCTCTGAAGTTTTGATAGCTCCTTCTTGGCTAGCCTCTGTTCTACCTTTGTCCACCAAACCAGCGATCCATAGGTTATTCTAGGTCTAACCACAGCCGTGTACAGCCAGTGTACTAAGCGTGGTCGAAGTCCCCAGGTTTTGCCCAGGGCTCGCTTTGTTGCCATGAGGGTTCTTTTGCCCTTTTTAATGGCATTTCTGATTTGCGCGTTCCAGGTTAGCTTCGAATCTAGGATGATACCTAAATATTTTGCTTCCTGGCTCAATTCAAGTTTCTTGTTGAAGAAGTTTGGCAGTTTAATCCTGCCCAGGTCTCTCCTTCTGGTAAATGGAACTAGTGCCGTTTTTTGGGGATTTACACTAAGGTTCTCCTTGGCACACCATCTTTCCACAGCGCTTAAAGCATTTTGCATAAGCTCTGAGATCGTATTGTCAAATTTCCCAGAGATAAGAATGACCACATCATCCGCATATCCCTGGGTATAATATCCTTGCCTATTCAGGTCAACAAGGAGCTCATCCACTACCATGTTCCACAATAGGGGTGATAGAACTCCCCCCTGTGGACACCCTTTGACAGCCTCAATCTCCATTGTTTCCCCTGATAGGGTAGATAGGATCTTACGACCTTGCAGCATGTTGTTGATCCATCTACATAGGGTGTCTCCTATGCCGCGCTTTCTCGCTACTGCTATCATTGATCTATAAGAGGTGTGGTCAAACGCCCCCTCAATATCAAGGAAAGCTGTTAGCGCTGTTTCTTGTTGTGCAGTTGCCTCCTCGATCTTCCTCACTAAGTGATGAAGAGCGGTCTCGCATGATTTCCCCGCTTGATAAGCATATTGATGGGGATGGAACAAGCTACCCGAGGGCAGACTCTCTCTGATATGTTTATCTATAAGTTTCTCCATTATCTTCAGCACAAAAGATGATAGGTTGATAGGTCTATAAGCCTTCGCCTGGGAGGGATCCCTTCCAGGTTTGGGAATGAAGACCATTCTTGAGCTCTTCCAGGCGTGGGGAATATAGCCCGTGGCCAAGCTTGCTCTTAGTACTCTACAAAGGATGGGCACCAGAGTAGGTTTCCCCTGCTGTAATAGCACGGGTATAATCCCATCCGGGCCAGGAGCCTTGTATGAGTTGAAAGAGTCTATTGCCCACTCAATGCTCTGGTGGGTTATAATACTGTTCGAGATCTGCCAATCTGTTTTCTCCGCTCTCACAGGTGGGAGTGGAACATTGTGCAGATCTTCATTCTCTTGAAGAATGTGGGAGCCAGGAAGGTGTACCTGAAGCAATAACTCCAGGGTTTCCCTGCTAGTCTCGGTGTATTTCCCATCTGATTTTAGGATGGTGCCTACTGGTTTAACCGTATCTTTGGCCAGAATTCTCTGGAGTCGTGCTGCCTCAGAAGTGTTCTCAACCTCCTGGCAGAATTCCCTCCATGAGTTTCTTTTGGCCTTACGTATTTGTTTATTGTATGCTGTCAGGGATTGGTAGTATTCATCCCATTTCCCTGTTCTTTTCGCATTATTAAACAATTTACGCGTGTTTTTCCTATGCTCTGCCAGATCATTATTCCACCACCTCACCTCCTTACTGGTGGATTTTCGGATAACCCGGCAGTTGTTCTGGTAAGAGAGGTTGATTGCTTCCTGTATATGTGCAGAAGTTACCTCTATATCAGTACTGTCTTTGATAGATTTCTTTAAATCTACTAAATTAATTTGAAGGTCCTGCCTATATTTCTCCCAGTCCGTGTTTCTCGGATTGCGATACTGTACGGGTGGCTTATCAATATTATTGATTTCCATCCGAATGTATCTATGGTCCGAGAGTGACGGTTCCTCTGACACATGCCATCGCATTATCTGGGAGCTTATACAAGAGGTAGACAAAGTGATGTCTATTATCTCTTTGCGATTTCGTGTAACAAAAGTGGGTTTGTTCCCTCGATTCAAGATCTCCAAGTCATTCGAGACAATAAAATCTAAGAGATACTCACCCCTACTGTTGTTATTGCTGCTTCTCCATGCCTCATGATGAGAGTTGGAGTAGGCCCCCACAATGAGCTGCAGGTTAGAGAGCCTGCAGTGGTCAACCAGTGACTGGAGCTCCTCAGATGGTGGGGGATTGGGTGAGTCAAATGGAAGGTATACTGAGGCGATTATAATGTCTCTCAGATTTCCTTCCAATTGCGTTTTCAGTTGAATCACTGTTTGATCTCTGTAACAAAGATTTGTCAGTTTTAGAACTTGTAGTCCTTCCCCCACAAGTATACAGGTTCTTACATTGTCAAGGTTTCTATTGTACAGCAATTGGCCCTTGACAGTGCCCAGGCCTGAAACTTTCCCCCTGAATAACCAGGGTTCTTGAATTAGGGCAACATTGATGTTGTTTGTTGCCCATAGTCTACAGAAAGCGGCAGATGCCGCTTTACTGTGCTGGAGGTTCACTTGTACTAGCTCCAGCATTGACGGTTTCCTCAGGTTTTTTCGAGGTTCTGAAGGTTACCTGAGCTAATCCAAGGTAGGCTTTATATCCTGCTCTGCTCAGTTCCTTCATGGAGCCCTCGTTTATTGCTAAAACCAGAGTTACCCCCTGGGATTCAGCCTTGCTGGAGATAATTCTCCAGTCGTCAATGTTTAAATTGTTGTTCTGGGTCTTGAGCATCCCCAGTATTTTTGCAGGTTCTTTAGCCTCCAGAAGGTCTGTGGGAATCCACACTACGACCCTGGAGGTTTTGACAATGTCTTTTGCCAGACCTACTCTAAGTTTTGCACCTTCCCACTGCTGTAGTGTAGGTGCCTTATCTTGTAACCAGCTTTGTGCTTTTTCGTTGGCACATGTCACATAGAGTACCCCCGCGTGGTAATAGCTGCCTGTAAACTGAGGCCCGGTACCAGGATCACTTGCAAAGATCAACTTTGTGAGACCCTGTTGTAATTGTTTAGCCTGTTCTGGGGTTAGTTTGCCCTCAGGGAAGGTTTCAATTACAATTGCCATCTTTTTCGCGGTCAGGGTTTGACTATAAGTCTGCCCTGAAGTTGAAGAGATGGGTTTGGATTGTGCATCCTCTTTTCTTTTCTTTATAGTTTGATGTTCAGATGGTGACGGAGTGCTCCCATCTGAACGAATTCTTTTTTTGTCTGGGTTTTGATCTGGGTCTTTAGACATCCCCAGTTTTCCCTGACGACGGTTAGCCCTAGGTTTACGTTGCCTAATGGGCTCTCCTCTTTCTAATGCCGCCTGCTTTGCTAGTTTGCGGCGTTGTGCCCCTGAAAGTCTTGGAGGTTCAGGAGAAGGGGGATTAGCCACAGGTTTCATATGCCCCTGTGGGTGTACCCCAATAATCTCCGCCACAGTGGAGGGAGAGGCTTGACCAAGGTCTTCCTCAACATCCATTGGGGGATCTGAAAATAAAAGGTTTAAATTTAAGTTTAAGTCATCATCCATGTTATTCCCACGAGTATTGACAGTATTATATAAGAATGGCTTATACCGTGGGGTGCGCCCAGTAAATAGCGTATGAAGCCCGAGTGCGGCGCTGTCTCTGCGGCTGCCAGTTTCAGCGTCATGAACATTTGCACTACGGAGTACTTACTGTCCTAGATTTTTTGAAATCAGCTGTACATTGTATTTAAATCAAATGTCAGTCACCAATTAAAATGACATTAATTATTAATGACTAAACATACAATACCTAATCATTTATATACAGTGAGCATAATGTAAGACTGTACATATTATTCATTCATTTTGTAGAAAAATGAGGGTTGGCCATGCTTTATTTTTATAAGAGTCACCACTGACTATAATTTTTATTATTTTTTCTATTTTGCGTCTATAATAAAGCCGTTAAAGCACCCAAAACATTGCTTTTATAACTCATTTGAGTGCTTTAATAGGCCAACTTTTTCGAAGTTGGTAGCATTGAAAAAACAGAAAATTGACAAAAACTTCACTCTAGAAATTTGAATTTTCAAATGTCAGATCATGTCAACTTCCACAAAATTATGAAATATAATCAAATTAAAAGTTTAATTTAACCTGTCAGGTTAAGATACTAATGAGAAACTTAAGAAACTTTGAATTAATCTTTTAATGCTCGTTTGCACCGGTCACAGTTAAGAGTTGGGATTAGTTTAACTGAAAGTTAAAACTAAAATTTCATTGCACCGCGGTTCAAGTTGCAGTTAAATGTCTACTAACTGGCAGTTATTTTAATCCCAAGACAATGTAGAGTTTAGGGACGGATTAAGATTTTTCCATAGCAACCGGCGACGTTTTGAAGCTTTTTCTGACAGTTTCACGTGTGACTTGTAAATTCGAAACAAAACGAAATGGAGTATCACGCGTTATAGGCGCACTGCATAACACTTTTATTCAATTTCCTACAAATGAAGAAATCCACCTTGAACAAAATAAATTTTTTGATATAGCTGCGTTTTCACGTGTTGTTGGTGCAATAGATTGCACTCACGTAAAAATTCTTTCACCTGGTAAGGTACTGTATATTTCCAATAGCAAATTAATTAAAAACAATACTTGTAGGAGGAAATGATGCAGAAATATTTAGAAATCGAAAATCATACTTTTCTGTAAATTCTCAAATGATTTGTAATGCTGATTTAAAAATTACCAATGTTGTTGCACGTTGGCCTGGATCAGTACACGACCCAACAATTTTTAATAATAGTCGTATACATGCTGGTTTTGAGGCTCATTTATACAGGAACTGCTTATTATTAGGTTAAAAAATGCAAATAATAACTGGTGAAATAACTGCTGAAAAATTAATGTTTTAGGTGATGGTGGGTATCCTAATAAGTCATATTTATTTACTCCGCTTCTTAATCCACGAACACCAGCGGAACAACGATATAATACTTCACATATTAGAACAAGAAATTGCATTGAAAGATGTTTTGGGGTATTGAAACGCAGGTTTCCTGTTTTGGCTTATGGATGTCGATTAAAAATCCATACAACTATGACTATAATTGTAGCTGCAGCAGTGTTGCATAATTTAGCGTTAACCATGAACGATATGGAACCACCCCCAATACCAGACGAACTGAACGAAAATGAGCTCGAACAACTAATAGCTGATGGTCAAATTCCTGATATCAATTACATTGCAAATGAACCCGTAGGCGCTGGACAGCAACTGAGACGACAATTCATAAATACATATTTTGCAAACTTGTAGCAGGTTTTTATTAATAAATATTTAACAAGAAAATTTTATGTGTACCTATATTACTCTAATTAACTCTATGGAATTAAAACGATCCTAACGCTTTCAACTGAGCTTCTTTCAATTTTATATCAAGCTCTAAGGTTTTTTTTCTCAATTCGAATTCTTCTTCCTTGTGTCTTCGTCTTCTCTCATATTCTTCATTCTCCATCCTTCTTTTGGTTTCATATTCCTCTTCATCCCGTTTTTTCTTGTTATCAACAGCCTCCATTTCTTTTTGAAATTTTTGAAGCTGGTGCTCTTGTTCACTTTTTAGCAACTCCAATTGTACTTTTGCAACTTGGAGTTTTATTTCACCCAAGTCTTCATATTTTTTGGCCACATTTCCAGTCGGGCATAAAGTTGGACGTCTACGCCTTGACCACTTTTGTGTATTTTGTGGATGTTTTGTTGTTCTTGGTAAGTGAATTGGATTTTCCTGTATCTGTTCTTCAGCACCTTTATCCTCCGATTCTTCTTCAGTCTTTAATTATTCAGAGTATTAGATATGAAAATCAATACATTTTTAATTTTAATTAACTTACAACTGATCGTGTTGGTGACATTTCGGGTACTGCGGACACTGTAGTTACACGTGCCTGATCACGGCATGACGAACTTGGAGACTGATCCCCGTCACATATTCCTTGAAACCCCCAAACAGTCTTTTTATTTAGAATTGACATGGTCAAATCAAATGTCGGGTCTTGAACAATGGGTACTGCAGTACCTCCACCCGTTTTTAAAAATTCTGTTTTCTCAGCTGCTGCTGCCTTCCTAGTTTCTTTCTTTTTATTTTCAAAAAACCGTTTCAGTGCTTCTTTACTGCGAAAAGTTACTTCCGAATTTTGAGCATTAAACTCGTTAGCAATTTTAGTCCAAGTTTCGTCTTTTTTCCTCCACATAAGGCCATCGGTTTTCTTATTTTCTATAATGTGTGAATATTTTTTGACTAAATTCAAACACAACAGTTTTTCCTCTGGGAGAAAATTGGTTCCACGAACACGCTTGGCCTTTGTTTCCTATAAGTAAATAAGATTCATTTCATAAAATACATGTAATAAAATATCAAAAATGTAGAAAAGGTAAGAAACTTACCATTGTTTTAGCCCAAAATCTCTTTTAGAATTGTTGACACTGAAAGCAACTTGAAAACGAGGTTGGTTTTTTGACACTATCAAATACATGGCATACTTCTAAATATTTAAAAAAAGCAATTACGTTTAAATTGCTACGTTGTCATACGTTGTTTTGCGTAACCGATAGATAATTTAACTGCCACTTTAAATAACGTGGTGCAACAAAATTAAAATTTAAGCTTTAGTTAAACTTAACTAGCAGTTAGTTTTAACAGTGACCGGTGCAAACGGGCATAATTTGATTATATTTCATTATTATGGAGTTGCACAAAGTAAGGCTGGAGACAGTAAAGGTTCCACAAAATTCCTTAAATTTTGAAATAGCGATTTTTTTTAATTAAAAAAAGGAAATAAAAGACGCAAAATAGAACAATAACAAAGAACTCATTTCTTAAATCATTATTGCACACGTCCAAAACTAAATCGGGTTGATAAGATTACTATAATTTCTGTCATTGTTATTGATATTAAAAAGGAAAAATATAAAAATAGTGAGATGACCTAGCTGATTCAATTTCCACAACCGCCTATTGTATTTGTATTATGTAATTTCCCTACGTACAATTTTTAATTTATTCGCTGTGATATTAAGATACATAACTATAGCAACCTTAACTAAATCTGCAATGTTCAATTTTAAATTATTCAGTACATTAATTACAGTCTCTATAACAACCGCCATTACAAGGTAATCTGATGTACAGTATTATATAAAGCTCACTGTAACTTAAACTAGTTATGTTTCGAATAATGGTAGAAAATTATCGATGCCGGATTTACTTGACATAAAAATGAAAAGTAACATGAATCTATTTGAAGAATAAGATTAATCAAATTTTTATTATTATAATTCATATTTTGCATAAATATGTTAAAATCAGTACACTTACAATAAGTACAGTAAGTTTTAAATCGAAATAGATTATGTAATATATAACATCTCTAATAAATATGTACAAATATACCAGAACTTAAATTCATTAAAACTTAAAAGGTACTGCAACTTATTGAAGTTGCAGTACGTCGGGGCCCCTCGAACTTGGGGGGCCCTAGGCTGACCTTTTTCAGCCTAATGGTAAATCCGGCGCTGAAAATTATTGTGTCAAAAAAATGGTTAAAAGTATTCTCAAATGAGGTTAGTAATAATCCATTAACACCATTTAACATCCATTTTTAGAGAGAAATTATAGTTTGCAGAAAATACGTATAATATGAAAATTGTTTTCTTTTAAATTATTTATTTAACAGTGAATTTATTGACAATTCTTTTGGTCAAATTTAGAGGTAAAGAGAGGTCATCAAAAAATTACAATTAATCATAATTTATTTCAATATTTCCTATAGCTTTAGACACAATGTCATCATGCGGTTTTTATCTTCTTTTCAGGAAAGGTAATTTTTTAAAATCATTGTTAAGTGTTTTGCAATAAGGCTTCCTGTATTGTAAGTAATATTGAAAAATATGAACATTTAAAATGTAAATTTTAAAATATTTACAAAAAATATGTAAATTTAAAAATCTTGGGGGGGGGGGGCTGAGGCGGGGGCTCGGGGCGGACCGCCCCCCGCCCCTCTTGCTACGCCACTGGCGCCAATTCATATCAGAGGCCAACGTAAAACAAGCAATTCTTCATGCACATCGTTTTATTGAGACAGATACGTTTTTTTGAGGCCCCCTGGAACCCGAGACCCCAAGCTGTAGATTAATGGTAAATCCGCCCCTGCTCTCTTCAATATCATCAAATCACATTACACCACTTTGTTTAACCAGCTTACTTACTTACTTATCCGCAGCCTCTTCTTCCTAACGGAACGGTGTCGAGGATAGTCTTCTCTCCGCAAAACTTTCTTCAATTATTCTTTGGCGCTGTCCAGGAGCATCCTTTCTAGTTTAGAATTTCTACAGTTTCGGTATACCAGTTCTTAGGCTACCCTGTTTTGCTTTCTCTTCCAACCATTTCTTCCCATGGCCTTCCAAATTTTTTGCACTAGGTTTCCTCCGTTCATTTTGATTAGATGGCCATACCAACTTAGTTGTTTGTACTGTATTTCTTCTTCAATGGATTTGAGTTTTAACATTTCCCTAATCTCATGTTCCTTATTCTGTTGCTCCTGGTAACTCCCTCTATTTTCCTTAAGATTTTCATTTCAGTAGCTTGGATATTGGATTTTTCTTTCTTATTATGTATCCAGGATTCACTACCATAAGTTAATAGTATATTAAAGAAGGAGTTTCATAAGGCAAGATTTACATGCAGTAATGACTTATGAAACGAGTTTTTTATGCTATTTTTTCTATTTTGCGTCTTTTATCCTTTTTTAAATAAAAAAAATTGCAATTTCAAAATTTAGGTATTTTTGTGGTAGTTGACAACACTGATGTGACATTTGAAAATTCATTAATTGACGCAGAAGATTCAGTGAAGTTTTTGTCAATTTTTGTTTTTTTCAATTATTTTTCAATGTTACCAACTTTGAAAAAGTTGGGCTATTAAAGCACTCAAATGAGCTATTAACGCACTGTTTTGGGTGCTTTAATGGCTTTATTATAGACGCAAAATAGAAAAAATCTGTTTAAACACTGTTTGGTGTATTTTAACCTTAACTTTCTTACTCACTTCTTTTTTTATTAAGAAATATAGATTTTTAAGCATTGCATAGTCTTGCCACTGACCCTATTCTATTTTTAACATCACCTTCTATTGTTCCTTCTCTATTTAATACTAAGCTCAGATATTTCATGTTGGTGGTTTGTTTGATCTCGTGTGCAACTAGATTTATTTGCAGCTTCTCTTCACTTTGGATATTACCATGACTTCAGTTTTTGCATGGTTTATAGACATTGTTTTCTGCAGTTTGTACCTCCTCTTTTAGTTTTATTTCTACTAGATCAGTGGTGGGGAAACTTTCTTAAGGTCGGGCCATTTGGAGTACATGGAGCACATCATATGTGGTGAGCCAGAAAATAATGGCTGGTAGTTCATGGAGGTCTCGTTTCTTGATTTGACTTCTTTGGGTGTATTTTTAAACATCTTTTATGGTTAATATATGTATTTGTTACTAGTAAATCATTCATTATGCAGAAGTCTATGATTCTGTCTCTGTTTCTACTCTTTACCGTAAACTAAACGAGCAAACGACCGTACCCACCATTAACGAGCACGTTTTCGTATTCAAAACGAAAAATGTAAGTTAAGTATTTCTTCATTTTCAAAGTTTTTAATTTTTCTGAGAAACAAAAGTGACAAAAATTTTCGGTTTCTTATATATAAAACAAAAAGATTTGATAATATTTTATACTAGCAAATTGACTCCAGAAATAGAAGAAATGTTAAATAAACTTGACAACAAATGTTGATTAATATTTTATTGCATGCCATTTTTTTGTCATTCGGTTCATCGATTGAATTAGGTTCAGCATGTTGTAATTTTCAAGTTCATACTACATTTGATTTATGGCTTCTCTATTCTGAGGTCTGATATCTCTTCTCTATGGTTCTTTTTTACCAAGTAACCCCAAACATTTTCTATAGGATTGAGATCGGGCCTCATTGCTGGCCAAGGAAGTGTATTTATACCATTTTCTTCAATCCAGTCTGTAACAATCTTAGTTGTGTGCACTGGGCCATTGTTGTGTTGAGATGAAATTGTATGCAGGGAGTATTTCACTAATGTAGCATAACATTACATTTTCCAAAATGTTCTTTTAGACGGGTCTACTTAATCTTTCATCTATTCTGAAACACATGCATTGGCCCTCTGCCCTTGTCCATGGCCATGCATTGGCAGAAAACTTACAATTGTCTCAGTTACATAGTATATAATATTTGAATTTAGGGTTGTTTGCACCACCAAATCCCGTTATTCATTAAGTAATTCGTCATTAGTTATTGTCCGGGTGTAGTTTGTGTTATAAAGAAACAAACGAAGTAAAGAAACCAATTAATAAAATAGTTATATATTTAATTTTAGTTTTATTAATTTTCATTTATTCCTTCAACTATTAATCCATATTATTAATTATTTCATATCCTTATAGCCATCGTAGCCCTAGAGATGTAATATGTGACCGCGGACGAAAAAAGGGACCTATTATAGGGGTCATATATTAGAAAGTCCGCTCTTTTCACTGATATTATCCCCAGACATCTAGCATGGTTACTCGTGTCATAATTTGCAGTTTAGTTATTGTACCCTAAAAAGTGACCACCTTCCAAACCGACTATCGTGCTCTTTTCTTCGCATGAATAGAATCTTAGAATGTTAGGTCATTATCAAATTTCTTCCAGTTTTGAATAGGATGTAGCAACCTAGCAACATGTGTTTCTTCAAGGATCTGGTAATTTTTTTCAGGTACAATTCCGGATAGTTACGGATCAAATAAATTACATATAATAAATTTAAACAGGTAGCAATGATTTCGGTATTATTCAGAGGATTATAAGATCTTGAAAGTAGTTACAAGCAGTATTTGTAAGAGATAGATAGATTGGTAATAAACAGCGGTTGTGTATTGTTTTACACTACAGTATTACAGCAAGTACACAATCAAAGATTATTTTAGAGATTTTTAGTAATTGCTAGTTACTAATAGCCCAAGCAGCATTTAAGTAGCAGTAACTGAGATCGGAACTTTGATTGAGTAGTTGTTACGTAACTGCAACTAGATTTATGACTTTATAGGTTTAATTTCTTCAATTCGGAATATTTTAGTAATTGTGTAGTTGTTTCTACTATTTATTGGAACTATGTAGTTTCATTACTTCTGAGTAACTATTAAAGTATGTGGAACGGTATTGCCACTTAGTATACTTACTTTAAAGTCGTTGCAACTTCAAAGTGGTATTATGATTGTAGCAGTAACTTGCCCGAAGCTACTTTAAAGTTTTTAAAACCTTACAGTAGTATTGAATGTAACACTTACGTTTTTGCTACCCAGGAGAATCACATTAAAGTAATTTTTCGTAAACTACTCCATATTTACTTGTAAAATGTTGGATTAATCAATAATCATTAATCAATTTGCAATTTGTTATGATTGTTAATAGATGTTTTACTATATAACCTTCAATAAAAATAACCAATTGGTGCCAAATTGTGCCTTAGGGATTGTTATGTATGTAGCTTGAAGTTGGCAACATTTATTTGTAGTGATGTAACTAACCAATCCTGGCATCCTGGCCCGTTCCCTGGGCGAGCGTCAGTAACACTCGAGCCAGCTTGGAGGATACACGTCTTCTACAGTCTATGCATTGTGTATGTAATTCGCCCTGCTCACTCAATATTAATAAAGTTAATTAATGACAATAATTGAGTATCTTTTATTTAAACACATAAAAGAACATAACAGGAATAATATAAAAATGGTTTCTATCATGTGTATCAACTTATAAGTATTTCGTGTATATTTATCATGTTTTATTAAAGACATTTTTTTACTAAAAAATATATTTAAAGAAGGCGTTGTTATTTTTCGATCTATCATCATCATATTTAACAGAAAAGTTGCAATGGTTTATAATTTTGGTGTACTGGAATGACAAAATAATCAAACATTTCATCGCTCTTTGTATTAAGTACGTATTACAAATAAACTGATAATTCATTTTGTGACACGATCCAGCATTATATAGTATAGAAAATGATAGAATATTTGTTAAGTTGCAAGAGCAAGAGAGAGCAACCACGCGACATGATGTGTCAAAGAGAAAAGAAGTTCCACGAAAGTAGCAATTACTACGCCGCCGCGTACCTGCTACCCAAAAATTGTTCCCCATTTTAGTTCCAGGCACGTAACAAAACCGTAGCAATTACGTGCTTGTGACTAGTGGCTAAAACTTAATAGTTCCACCGGTAGTTGCTGGTACGTAGCGACGACTAAAAATGCTGCTTGGGAGTTGATTCTTAATAATTATTTATTAATTACTAGTAGTTGGTTTTCTTATTAATTTGTGTTTTTACAACTTTTTATTATGAGAATGCAACTAATTCTCTGTTACCAAAAACTCGAGCGAACGCGTATATTTTTTCCCGCCTCCCTTGAGTAGCTTATTAGTGGCAGCACCCCCTCTAACACAATGGCTAAACTAAAGCAATGGCAATGCTTTGGTAACCCAGCTAAAAATCTTATATTTTTGCTTCAAGCATAAAATATGAAATATACAATTATTTTTTAAAAATCGCATTACATTTATCTCTACCATACTAAACAAAATATGCAAAAAATGTTTTTTTTAAATTGTATTTGATAAAACTTGAATCATTTATAAATCATTCGGTTCTATAATATTTATTCTTTAAATTAACTTTGTTAAATTGATTTAGAAACATCCAAGAAAAAGATTATGCTGGAAATACGAATTTACAGTGAACTAGGCAACCAATATTACTTAATTCTAGTCTTAATCGTTTTGGTATGATTTGTTAAATTGTTTTATATTTAGCGTTATAATATTAACACATGATTGGAATAAAACTGGTCTTAGATTTGTTTTATAAGCATTTTTCTCAAAATTATACACCACAGCTGATTCGTACTAATGATTATTTTATTTTTCAGATGAACTCTTGCCCATTTGGTAAAACAAGATGAATTGCCACAATGAAGTTACTACCATCTTCAAACTTCAAGTTGAAAGAAAATAAAATCAATAATATTATGGATATTATACTGATAATGTATTTACAAATATATCTTTTTTCTTGTTGCGTTTTATTTACCAATAGTTCTTATGAAAAAGGAAGAATTCAGGATTCTTTACTATTATGTTGCTGTGTTGCAGATATAATTGTCTCTGGATATTGCTACATCAAAAGCTATACTCTTACTATTCATCACTATATAACAAAATAAGCTTGAAAATCTTACTAATAACTCTTTATTGCATAATTTTTTAGAAAGTAATAAAAAATTCTAAACAGTGTAAGGTACATAGAAAAACATCAGAAAAATGTTGAAATAATTCATTACTGACAATTTTACATTTTTTCTTAAAAATAATACTTGTATCAGACTACGCAGTAGCATGACTATTTTGTATATTGGTAGATGTTATTACTTAAACAGTATGGAAAAGTTCATAGCAATTCACAACTAAAATTACATTTTCCATAGGAGAAACCGTTGCACCCAGGTACCTTGCAACCTGTGTCGAGTAGTTGATCGACATTAAAGTAGACACTATCTTTATTGCATTTCCTTTGTAATAACCAGGTATTAACAACAGATGATTACTACTTGATAGCCTAGAAGGGAGTCCAATAAGTCTATGCCTCCCATGTATGCTATATTCTTTCACTGCCTGTGAATGCAGATTTCAGAATCTCGATCTTTCTCTGCGACCACGTCTCTTGGTAGTTTCTGGTCGACTTCCTAAAAATATTGATAATATTGTTACCATTTTATTTTATTGACGGTTCTGCCCCATCTACAATTGTCGTTTTGTCAATGTAAGATTCTCAATCATTTTTATCTCCTTTTCGGAAAGAAACGCATGCTAGACGATTTTTTCGAACTGTTCCTAAACTAAGAATTTTTCTTTCTGATGAGTAGACTTGAAGCGAGCTTGTAAACCAATTATCGAAAAAATACGATAATAATCCATATTCAATGGAACTGTGCGTAACGACCACAATGTTACTTGGACATATCCAACTCGCCTGGCAGTTGCAATTTATCTTGACAACTCTTAAAAAGTTCAAAATCGTATATTAGTCCAGATGTTCCACACGTAACAAACATTTTTTAACTAGACAAAAATCGAGGCTAAAAAAGCCTCGTCGTCTGAAACCGTGGTTAAAGGCGGAAGAGCTTTAAACTTATTATTGACTGTGTCTATAAAACATTGTTTGTCCGTATATGCATCGGTGACTATGTGCGATGCTTCTGATTTACTAACCATCCTGGTTAATATTCGAAACACCGAAGATAACATAGCGCATGCGTCTGTCGACTTTCTCCGCTTTAAAATATGTAGGGTAAGGTTGCCTAAGAGTACGCACTTAACTTTCTATGGGGAATAATTCAGGTATATTCAATTTCTCTTTAAGAACAAATTTTTATTGAGATAAAACTAATATTATACTATAAAAATCACATATAACGGAAACATAAAGTGTAAAAGACATGGCTAAATAAAATAAAAACTGAACTTTTTGAAATGCGCACTCTTGGAACCACAATGATTCAAGAGTGCGCGTCAGTCACCAAGAGTACGCAACTATTCTTTTCTTGGGCGTAGATCGCAAATAGGGGAGAGTACCGTACCTCGGGACAATTTTTGGTTTTTGATTTTTCACGTCTCTAGTTTTAAAGAAAAAATCTCTACCAATTTTTCTAAAGTACCTCTATGGGTTATAAACTTGGAACGAATGTCAAATATTGTAAAGTAGAATGATACTAGGGGAGCGCGGGGTACGTTCGGACACCTAACTCAAAATACCTGTATTTTCACCAAGGTGAAAAAAAGAACTTATATTTATACTGCCCTTAGTTCTGAATAACATAACAGTTTACAGGGCGTAATGAAAACACCATTTTTATTTATAGTTTTAAAAATGTTGGCTTTTTAAGAAAAAAGTGATTTTGTCCGAATGTGCCCCATGTGGGGGCACTTACGGACAAGCTTAGGGGCAGTTTCGGACGTAAGGTAAATGTGACCCAAGAAATATTCAAACGCAAATTAAACGCTTTTATTGATATATATGTATTTGCCATGACACAAAATGTTACTGTACATTGTAATTTGCAAAGTTCACATCAAATTTGATGTAGGATGAAAGACGTGATGTTGCTTTAATACTGGTTGGCTTAGGTAGTTTTGATACTACATCGCTTCGTAAAACGGTAGCAAGATCCGCAACATCTGGGAAACAGAATCCGTAGGTATGTTTCTTGCGAAGAAACTTTACTTCATATTCGTCATTATGATCATCAATTTTCACTACCAATCCAACATAATGTTTTACATCTCGCTTGGTAGGAAACTTCACGAGCAAATAGTCATTCTTATTTATGTGTTCATCGTCTAATAGAGTTTGCAGGCCCTCATTTTCCTCTGATTCTGAAAGGAAATCTGAATCGGATGAATAACGCTGCGGCTTTTTTATTTCAACTTCTGAATCAGAAGACTGACAAGTTTTTTTTTTCATCTTCTGACGTTTGGTATTTTTTGGTTTGGACTTCTTAGAAAAGATTTGCCTTTTCACCTTTTTTGCATCTTCTTTCTTATTGTTGTCCAATTCGATTTGCTCTAGTCGGTTTTTCTCTGCAGAATCTGTATAAATGCGTGAAGATCCTGTTCTTGGGTTTGACTTCCTTTTTCTAGGACCAGCCTTTGGATATGGTCTAATGGTTTGTATAACTTCTTTCAAATTTCTTAGTACTTTTGGGACTGCCTTCAGGACTTTGTTTAATATTTCTTCCATTATCAAGTTGACTATGACAAAAGATTCTGTGGATTTGGATTCTGAAGCATTGCTGCCACTCGCTTCACAGTTATCAACTTTTGAAATCAACATACTGATGTCATTCTGAGAGACCTCACATTCAGGAAGGGAGGATAAATTAGGATTTGGATCTGGACGGTCAGTAGCTTCAGCTGCTAGGAAATCTTCATCCGTAAAAACGAGACGGTTAATGGGCCAAATTCCTGACCTACTAAATCCATTCACAATATTATTAGGACAAAATGATTGCAGATATGCGTCGGCAGTTAATCTAGCGATGTCTTGAATTCTGACGGCTTTTCCAGGATTTGTGGTAATGTAGTCATTAAATGCGACCTTGCATCTCGACTTAAATGGACCGTAAACGCAAATGTCAAGGGGCTGCATCCTATGGGTGCTATGTGGGGGCAGTGATAACAGAACAATGCCGTTCTCCCTAGAGTAATTTATAGCTTCTAATGAAATATGTGTGCCATGATTGTCCATTATTAGTAATATATGATTTTCCACAGTGCAACTTGTATACTTTTTAATGTGTTTGAGTAAAAGAGGAAATAGTTCCGTAGTCATCCAACCTGTTTTTGAGCCTAGAGCAACAGCACCAGTCACAGCCCCATATAAATATTCCTCTTTTATCCTTTGCCTCGGGAAAATATAAATAGGAGGAATAGCTACTCCAGAAGCAGAAACTATTCCGCAAAAGGTAACCAAGGTTCCTCGCTCACCAGACACAATCTGACCAACTTGTTTTTGTCCAGCAGGAGCAATTACTTTTGGCGCTTGTAGCACAGTGCTAATTCCAGTCTCATCAGCATTCAGAATTCTATCAGGAGTAAATTTATATTTGCTCTGGAGGCTAATCAAGTTCTCAAAAAACTGCGACACATTATGTCTATTGAACGCTCTGACTCTTGCCTGACTCGTATTCTCCGGTTTTCTATGTGATAATTGCGTGTGTCTTTTCATAAAAGATAACATCCAGTCCCTCCCGGCTTTCCCATTTACAGACCACGAATTTGGCATTTTTTTGTCTAATTGAAGAGCAAATTCATAAGCTAACTTTCGAGTATTTTGGTAGGTAAGCCCATAATTTATTTTTGACGAATGCAGTAAATATTCTTCTAATTGGTTTTCCTCTTGAATAGTAAACACTTGTCTTGTTACATATGCAGACCTTGTTTCGTTGTTGTTCTCGGCATCTGAGCTCTCCTGTCCTGAATCATCAAGATTATTATTTCCATGCTTAAGTTTATACAACTTCACCCTATCGAACAAAGTTGACTTGCTTATGTTAAAGTCCGATGCAGCTTGTCTTATTGACGATTGCCTTTTTATTATAGCTTTTACTGCTAAAGCTATGGTTTTTTCCGCAGTTTCACCACGGTTTGTCTTCTTTTTGTAAGTGCGAACCATTCTGTAACGCAAAGTAGTAATGTAATGAGGCACATTCGGACACCAAGTGGGGGCACATCCGGACAGTCCGAACCTGCCCCAAAGTTAATGTCCGAACGTGCCCCAAGCGACATATTGAAATACTAAAATCGTTATAAATTTTTGTGGTGACAATTCAAGCTCTATATTCGAGGAAATTAGAGGTAATATGTTGCTTTAACTGCTTCCATAATAAAATCATGCAATAGTCACAAACAGAATAGTTCATAGCTTGTGTAATGAACATTAAAACTTACTTACATAAACAACAAATCACAATTTTTTACATAAAATTTAGCATTCTTAATTTTTCTACTAGTAAACACTATCAACTGTTCTATGTACTATGGCGAACTGACGGGCGTTATTTCCCCCCTCTACTACCACCTTCAGCCGTCAAATTTAAGTTGTCCGAACCTGCCCCATGTCCGAACGTACCCCGCGCTCCCCTATTCGTCAAATTTTTTTTTTATAAATGCTGATATCTGTACCAAGGTACAGGAAGGTCTTGTACCTCGGTACACATGGGCATGTACCACGGGACATGCCGTCACAGACATACTAATATGCAAATAACGACAAGCTGTTTAGGTACCAAAGGTTTATTGAAAAAATATAAAAAAATAACGTATTTCACTCAATTTTAGAATGCGAAAAATCTACAGAAAATAACAGAAAATGTCCTTGCCTAGCAGTTGCTCCTACAGGAATTGGTGGAGGTAACTTTTTGATAATATCTTCTAGTGGAAGATCATAAGTTTGTTCAGAGCTGTATGTGAACTTGTTTCCAGATAGGTGTTTCGCTCTTTTCAAATAGCGTAGGGGAGAGGGGGTACCTTTGAACGCTTTTTAGAAAAAAAAAATTGTCACAAAAATTATTGGTGATAAAAAGATGTAAGCAATTTCAATCCTCGTAGGCACATTTAAGTAAGCTCCAGTATAAATATGAATCTAATATTGCAACATGAAAAATAATTAACACAAGAATATTGAGCTCTTGCAATTGTACAAATGTGCCCCATGTCTGGGGTAGTTGTGAACAGGTCGGGGGAACCTTTGAACAAGGGTTTGATACATGGTTTAAGACAATAATATGGATAGTATAATATCAAAAATATAAAGTATATTTGTTAAATGAACAAGAGACAGTCAAATATTGTATCAGTTGAAAATAATAAAAAAGAAAAAAAATCAAAATACGTTCAATCCATTGAAGTCAATATTGAATGATAGGACAGCCATTGTTCTTGAGGTGCCTCCTGATGTTGCTGGCTGAGGAAGCTTTAAAATGATGTCTTCTCCGCTAACGTCACTAGTTTCCGGATCATCTGGTACAAAAAACTTGAACGAATCTTCATTTTTTATCATTCTTCTTTTCAAATACTTCACTGAATATTCGTTCTCATTTGTGGTGATTCTTTCATCAATTTGAGCAACAAAGTGTCTGAGAGTTTTCTTAGTTGCAAATTTAATTACGACGAAGTCGCCTGCAACTAGGTTCGTGGGATTTCTTTCGGCTTCGTCGTAAGCCTCTTCCAAATCCAAGTTATCTGAATCATCGTGAACCGAATATTCTTCATCAACACTACTGTCGCTCACCTCTGCTTCAGCACTTTTTTGCTTTTTATTTGAACACACATTAGACCTCTTCTTTGGCTTCGTATCCCAGGTTATAGGCACTGTTCGTTTTTTGGATAAGCGTGCTAACGTTTCCTCTTCAATCTTGTTCTTTTCTGGAGTCTCCGTTAGAATCCTTGATTTCTTTTTTCTGATCTTTCTTGCGGTTGACAACCTTGGCCCTGCTTTAGGGAACGGTCTTATCATTTCCGGCGTCAAAATGCCACCTACTTTTGAATTTGATAAATTGTCATGTGATGTTGATTGAGTAGCAAGTTCCGATGGTGATGGAGTGGCCTCTTGCGAAGGTGATGGAATGACTTCTTGCAACGTTGGTGGAGTAGCATCAGTTATTGGTTCTTGGTCACGATCAGTTACAAACGCCGCTTCAAAATCTTCATCTGTAAACGCATTTCTGGAAAATGGCCAAATCCCTGGTTTAGAAAATCCAGCTATTATGTTCTTGACAGAGAATGCATTGCAGTAAGCCGTATTAGCCAAACTGGCTAAGTTATGGATGGTCAAAGTCTTCCCCGGATTGCTTGTTAACCAGTCATTTTGGGCAACAGCTAGTTTTCCTTTAAACGGTCCCATCACTGCAACATCCAGTGGCTGCAATCGATGTGTGCAATGGGGTGGAAATGTGACTAGAATCATTCCATGTTCTTTAGCGTAAAGAACAGCTTCCAATGTACAATGGCTTTCATGGTTATCCATCAATATGAGAATAGGGTCAAGTTTACAACATTTTGTGTGTTTCTGAATGTGCTCTAGCACTCTCAAAAACAACGGCCCTGTCATCCAGCCACTTGTTGGATTATTGACCAACCCCAAGCTTCCAGGAGGTGCTCCATTTAACATGGTGTCGTGGTACCTTGCCCTGGGAAAAATAAAAACTGGCGGTACAGAATTTCCACATGCGTTCACAATTGCACACATTGTAACTAGTTGTCCCCTTTCAGCCGACACTACCTGTGCTACCTGTTTTGTTCCTTTTTTTGCCACTACGTTAGGAGCTTGAACGACAGTGGTTAGTCCTGTTTCGTCCAAGTTGTAGATTTTCTCGGCTGTGAAAGGATAGGTTTGTAAAGCTCTCTCGTAGTTTTCTTGGAACTCAGTGACATTGGCTTTATTAAAGCTGGTAGCTCGTGACAAACTAGTGTTTTCCGGTTTTCGTAAGGAAAGTCCATTATGACGCTTCATGTATCCTTGTAACCAATCAACTCCAGCCATCTTTGATTTGTTCCAATTGTTTGGATAGGCACATCCAAGTGATTTTGCGTAGCTGAATGCCAACTTTCTTATCTCAACGTAGGTTAAGCCGTAATTCATTTTTGAAGATTGCAGAATATATGTTTCTAACATGGCTTCCTGCTGACCCGTGAAAACTTGTTTTGCTGTAAACTTCGATCCATAATTTTTATTTTCCTGTTTACCTTCTTTATCCTTTTTCAATCTATAATACAAGGCCGTGTGAGTCACACCATAGATTGATGCTGCTTTTCGTAAAGACATTCTCTGTTCTTTGACGGCCGTTATGGCCGCTTTCATGTCGTCCTCTATGACATCTGGTTTTGCTTTTTTCTTCTTATATGTTCGCACCATAATATTTTAATCTAGGGCAATAAGAACAAGAATTTTATTAACTTGTTCAAAGAAAGTTTACAAGAAAAGGGGCACTTTTGAACAGTTCAATAGTGCCCCTTTGTTGATGTTCAAAGCTGCCCCAAAGGACATCCGTGCATGTTTAGGCCAATAAGTTTTTTTTCGTTAGTTTGTTTTTAAGGTTATATACTGTCAACTAGGGGAGGGTGGTCCACACTGAGACGGTTTTTTTTCTGGTCACTATTTTTGCAAAAATAGAATCTAAATTCACGACAAAAACACTAGGTAGAAAAAAACACTTTATTTCCTAGCATAAAATTCAAAAAATCAAAAGAAAAAATTAAGAACGAAAAATTTACAAGTAATTTTTTGGTCTGGTGTCAAATGTTTCAGTGTGCCCCATGGTGGTCTACTGTGAGACAGATAATGGTACAGAGTGAGACAGCACTTATTGTACATCAATATTTCCAAAATTGACTTCAAATTGAACATATTGATTTTGTCTTTTAGTTTTCCCAAATAATTTAGGGCTTGGAAGGATCATAACAATGTCTTCTTGCAAAACAGAAGTGATTTCAGGAACATTGGGATAACAAAATTTGGTAGATTTAGCCTTTCTTCGCAGGTAACTAATATCATACTCATGGTCACTGTTTATTTCACTTATTATTTTTCCGACAAAGTATTTTATTGACCTTTTCCCAGCAAACTTCACTAGGACGTAATCATCTTTTGTCACATCTCTGTCAAGTTCTTCAAATCCTGTTACCGGTGCGTCCATGTCTTCATCATACTCTGACGAACCTTCCGAAACTTCACCTTCATTGTTTGATGAGCTACTCTCTGATTCTAACAGTTTTCTTTTAACTGTTCTTGCCTTTGTTTTGAGTTTTTTTGCGTTATTTGCTTCCAGTTCTAATTTCTCGGGGGTATCGGTCGGAATGAAGCTTTTGCCGCGCTTTCGGCCTTGCACCTGTTTTCTAGCTGCTGCCTTTGGGTACCCTCTAAACTGTTGAGGACTTACAAAAATTTTCTTAGGGTTAGGTAAAATGTCCAAAACATCGTTAGCGGGCTTATTTTCAGAAAAACTGTTTGCTGAGATAGACGGCGTTTCTGGAGCGTCACACTGTTGCTCGACATTTATGGTTTCATTAGAATCTGAAGGTTTGGATGTGTTTAAACCACTAGAGCCTGGAAGAGACGGATCGTCCAAAGGTCTGTCAGTAACACCGCTGGGGAGGAAATCGTCGTCTGTAAAAATGTCGCGATTGAAAGGAAATATTCCTGACTTGCGAAAACCCGATGATATGTTGATTGGTGTCATAGAATGCTGAAACGCAGTAGTAATACATTCGGGAATATCGTATATGTTCATGGGTATTCCTGGATGGTGCATTAACCAGGAGTCAACAGCTCGATTATAATGAGCTTTGAATGAAACATACACTCCAACATCTAGGGGCTGAAGTTTATTACTACAGTGTGGTGGAAACGTAAGAATTGTGACACCATGTGATTTGGCTAGATCAATGCATTCAATCGATAGATGACTTTCATGATTGTCAAACAACAGAAATGTAGGATTCTCCGTTGAAGAGTTGGTGTGCTTAATAAAGTGACGCATAACTTCAATAAATAGTTCGGCATTCATCCAACCTGTCGGCGTTGCAAGCCCTAGGCTTCCAGGAGGACCATTCCGCAACATGTGCGATTTGAAGTGGACTCGTGGGAATATAATAGCTGGTGGTATTGTATTGCCGGTCGCACTTACAAAACAGCATACCGTTACTAAGGTGCCTCGCTCTCCACTTGTTGTTTGGCTTACTTGCTTAACTCCTTTGCAAGCTATAACTTTTTTTGGTTTTTGGACAGTTGTAGTTCCGGTTTCATCGAGATTCCAAATTCTTGAACCATTAGCAAAATTGTCGTTTCTTCTTAGGACGTTCTCCAGTTTATCGAAGAAAACTCCCACATTATGTCTGTTAAAGGACGTTGCCCGTGAAAGACTACAGGCCTCTGGTTGTCTGATACTTAACTTGGGATGTCGCTTTAGAAAACCTCTCATCCATTCTAGCCCCGCTGCTTTATTCTCTGACCATGTATCTGGGAATTTGATATCATTTTTTACAGCAGTTTCGTATGCCAATCGACGACAATCAAGAGTTGTTAAGCCATAATTCATCTTGGAACATACTTCTAAATAATTTGCTAACAGATTCTCCTGATCCAGTGTCATAATTTGTCTGCAGGCATAGTTTGGTCTCATTCTAATATTCTCGCCTTCGTTCATCTGTTGCTTTTTCACATATCTTAAACAACAGGCATCTAAAGTTTAGTGCTATAAAGAGTTTAATTGATAACCTACCTAGCTAATGTTTGAAAAGGAACATTCTTTAACTCAGCAGCTTTACGAAGTGATAAACCATTTTGCAAAACAAGTTGCACTGCTTCTCTCATAGATTCTTCAGAGGACAATCCTATGTTGGTTTTTCTTTTTCGATTTCTCGCCATTGCTCTGAATATAATGGAAATTAGAGGTTTTTTGTTGTGGAGTGGGGTACAGTAAGACGTCTCACTGTGTCCCATTATGATATGTCTCACAGTGCCCCACATGTAAGTTTTTATTTTAAATGTTTTTTTTTTTAACCAAACAGCAATGAAACGCTTATTGGTATGAATATAGATATATCAACATTTGAACTTTACTTACCCAAAATACCACAATTATAACTGCAACCACTGCGAAAAAATAAGGATGAAATCTACACGTGGAATTATTACTTTCCGGCATCAATTTTGCATCCACGCTCTGACCCTGGCAACGAAAGACTGGCCGTATCTAAGAATTCACTGGAAGATTTAACCGCCAATAACGACCATTGAGTCGTGGTAGGAAACAAACCAGTGGTGCCAATTTGAAAAATTTAACCATTGTCTTACTGTGGACCATGTCTCACTGTGGACCACCCTCCCCTACTGTACACCAATCACTTTTAATGTGATAAACACCAGACTACTTACCAGAATCTCTTTAACCGTCCAAAATCCTTACGAAGTAGATTTCGCGTTATTACATACCACGTTTGAAAACACACTGGTGCTGAATAAACTTTTTCAATGCGCACTAAATGGCTAAAAGACTTTTGTCAGTATTTAGCCTAAGTGGGGACATCTAGCATATGCGGTTTGAACTTCGTAACAGCTTATCTGGCGGGAAAATTGAAGATGTTCAAATGTCCCCCGCGTTCAAAGGTACCCCCTTCTCCCCTACTTCTAAATTGTCATGTTCCCTTTTCAAGATTTCGGCAACGTAGAAATGAAGCGTCTTCTTGCCTTTAAGTTGCACTAACGCATAGTCGCCAACACTTACTTCAGAGTCATCTTCTAGTAAATCAATGTCCTCAAGTGAATCTTCACTTGATGCAAACGACATCTGCTCTTCTGAACTACTACTGGATTCCTCTTCTTCAAACACTTTGCGTTTCGTATTTCTGGCAGCTTTTGATACTTTCTTAGACTTGTTGGAGATTTCATTTTCGAGCTCTTCTTTTTCTGGCGTATCCGTTAAGATTCGACATCTTCCAGGCTTCGGACCGCTTCGTTTTTGTTGTCGTTCTTTCGCTTTAGGATGAGGTCGTATTTGTTGAGGAGAAATGAATGTTTGAACGATTGGTTTTGGTGTTGCTGACTGTGATCTATTTGGCGATTCCCTGGCTGATGATTGAGCAGAAGTTTCAGGTTCAGTTGCCGATGATCCAGCTCCAGGCTGGGAACGTTCTGTGACAGAGCAACTTAAAAACTCGTCATCGGTAAAGATGTTTTCATTTAAGGGAAATATTCCAGCTGCCCTAAATCCACCCATGATATTCTGAGGGGTGAATGCAAGTGGATGAGCACGCCCTGCACACTCCGCAACATCATAAATTGTCATTGGTCTTCCACCATTTGACAACAACCACTCACCGCAAATTGTGTTATAATATTTTTTTAGAGGTCCAAAAACTCCCCTATCGAGTGGTTGTGGCTTGTATGTGGCGGTAAAGTCAGAAGAACGATTCCCGAATTTTTGGCCAAATTCAAGCATTCAATTGATATATGACTTTTATGATTATCCATGACCAACAGGACTTTGTTGGTCAACGAGGGTTTAGCATGCTTGATGAAATGCTGAAGGTAATTGACAAAAATGTCGGAATTTGACCAACCACTGATGTGCGCAAAGCCGATGCTTCCGATAGGTGCCCCTTTGAGCATGTTGTCTTTAAAGTGGACTCTGGGAAACACAAATGCCGGGGGAACGGAGTTTCCGATGGCATTGATGCTTGAAATCATGGTCACATTAACGCCTCTCTCTCCTGATGTCATATGTCCAACTTGTTTTGCGCCTTTTGTCGCGATCACATTGCTAGGATTATGTACAGTTGACATACCTGTTTCGTCTACATTGTAAATACGATCAGGTGTAAACTTCTCCCTTTCTTGAACTTCCTTCAATTTATTGAAAAATATTGAAACATTGTGGCGGTTGAAACTCGTCGAACGTGCCAAACTTGTAGCTTGAGGTTTACGCAATGAAAGATCCTCTTTATGACGACTCATAAATTGGTAGTAGAAATTCTTCCCTGCCATGCCGTTCCTGTCCCACGATTCTGGATATTTTTTCTTATTCACTTGAGCAAAGTCTCGTGCTAAGATCCTAAATTGTTTTCTGGTGAGGCCATAATGCATTAGCGATGCTTCTTTTAAGTAACTTTTTAGAGATTTCTCTTCTTCAGAGGAAAAAACTCGGTGAACATCGTTTTTTGCTGTATGATGAAAAACGGAGTTTCGATGATTCGTGAGATGACGGGATAATGTAGTTTTTGAAACAGACGTTTCTCTTGCAGCCTGCCTGATGGAGTAGCCATCATTCAGTACCAAATTCGCCGCCCTATCGACGTTGGCTGGAATAACTTTTTTCTTTTAACCTCTTTGCTACTTCTTGGCATCTGAAAAAAATCAACTTTACTCGCTGCACTATTTTCTCTTAATAAATGCAAGCATGTCTTGTACCTTGGGACGTCCCAAGGTACGGTACAATATACTGTCCCAAGGTACGGGATACGTCGTGGTAAGAAAACAATCCGAATAATTTTTTTTACGTTAGAATTATAATCGAAATAACTCGTTACCTATAGGGGAGAGTGTTGTACCTTGGGCCGATTTTACAAAACTTCACTTTTGTGGAAATGAAAAAAACCCAAGTGAATTTTGATTGCATGGCGACATTCTCCATAGTTTTTGCCACACATGACAGGTTTCGTATTCATTTAGGATTAATAGAAATCGGTAATAAACAGGAATTTCAAATAAAAGTCATTTGGTCCAAGGTACAATATGATGTCGTACCTTGGACCACCCCACATTGTACCTTGGACCATTAACGTTTACAGAATAAAAATGCCATTTATTTAGAAAACTATTTTCTCACATTTTATATTGGCTAAAATCAACATCAAAGCAGATCTGAGCAGCTTGTCTGTTAGAAGTTCCAACTTTGGTCGGATGGGGAAGTTGCATTATGACATCTTCTGAATTTATATATGAGGTCTGTACTGGGCACGAAATTTCTTGCAGCTGTAGTTCCCAGAATGCGTTTATAATAGGTAACATTATATCCACCATCAAGGAGTTCATCAATTTCTGCCACAAAAAAACCTACATGCCTTTTTCCTGCAAGTTTTACTAACACATAGTCTCCCTTTAAAATTTCTTTTTCATACACTCGATTCTCCTTTTCTTCCACTTCTGCCCGGTTCCTTAAATTTGAAAGAAATTCTTCATCACTGCTGGAATCTTCCAAAACCATTTCCAAGCTATCTTCACTACTACTAGAACTCTCCACAAAAACTTTTCTTTTTGCCAACTCAGTTTTTGTTTTTACTGGAGGTCTTTTTTTATCCCTGCTTAATTTTTGTTCTTCAATCTCATTCTTAATTGGTGTATCGGTGAGAACTCTAGTTTTCCCTTTCATTCTAGTTTTTCTTTCTTGCTTTCGAGGAGGTGCCTTTGGGAAAGGTTTCACTATTTCACGTGAAATGATCTCAGCTACTACCGCAGAAAATGTTGATTTGGCAACTGTTCCAGTACCACTAGGGCCGGCTTCAGGTTCTTCGTTCTGTGTATTATTTACGCCACACGCAATTTCATTTTCTCCAAATGGTCGATCTGTAACGTAGGAAGCTAAAAATTCGTCATCCCCAAACACGTTTTCATTATAGGGATAAATGCCGCTAACGGAAAAGCCGTTCACAATATTTGATATTGGGAAAGCTCTTGTATAAGCTTTTCCGACCAATTCAGCCACATCATATATTGAGATCGTCTTTCCTGGGTTGTTAGTCATCCAATCCCTGCATGCCTCGCCATAGTAGGTTTTGTATGGCCCAAACACAGTACGATCTAAAGGCTGCAATTTATGCGAGGTATGCGGGGGCATTGTTAGTAAAATTACCCCATTTTGGCAAGATTTATCGCTGGTACGCTAACATGCGTTTCGTGATTGTCCATAATTATTAATACTTTCTCCTCTTGTGTTGGTTTCACTTGAGCAATGAAGTGTTTCAAGTAGTCTAAAAATATTGATTCAGTTGACCATCCTGACTTATTCGCAGATCCAACTGTTCCCGGTGGGGCACCTTTAAGCATGTGGTCTTTATAAAACACACGGGGGAATATTAACATTGGAGGGATATGATTCCCAACTGCGTTTACGGCAGCTATCATTGTAACATTCACGCCACGTTCGCCCGATGTCAAGCTTCCAATCTGCTTCTGCCCTTTCTGTGATAAAATTTTTGGAGGATTATGCACTGTTGAGTTTCCTGTCTCATCTAAGTTATAAATTTTATCTGGCGTAAAATGAAAACGATCGTAACAACTTCTCAAATTATTAAAAAATGCAGACACATTTGTCTTGTTGAAACTTGTGGCCCTGGCCAGGCTGGTAGCCTCAGGTTTTCGAAGGGATATTTTTTTATGCCTTCCTAAAAAACCGCGCACCCATTCTTTTCCGGCTTTTCCTTCATCTGACCACTTGGGAGGCATATTTTTTCTGTTTGCTGAACCAAACTGATAAGCTAATTTTGCCAAACCTTCCTTTGATAAGCCATAATGTAATTTCCCTGCCATTAATACATAATCTACTAGCATAAATTCTTCTTGTTCACTGAATACTTGCTTACATTTAATATTAGAGACGTAGGCGAATTCTTCTTTATTTGATGCTCTGTGGGCGGTTAAATGTCGAAGCAAAGTAGTCTTTGTAACTGAATTATTTTTTGCTGCTTTTCCAACAGAAAGTCTTCTCTTCAAAACATCATCAATAGCTGTTTTTAGACAATCTACATCAACAGGTGGACGTTTGACGCCTTGTCGACTTCTAGGCATGATTCCCTATAATGAAACGAAAAGTAAATTGCCTGAAAAATTTACCTAAATTGTTCCTTGGACCGGACCAAGGTAGGTACATCAATATAATTGGTCCAAGGTACAATTTTGATTGTGTCGCAAAAAGTACAGACTGATGTGTAATAGGTTAGAATTTAATTGAATCAAATATCACAAGTGGATAAAACATGCTTCTACTCACCAAACAAACACATAGAACCACTTGAAAAATGTTGAGTTTAGGACACAAACACTTTTGCAATCCGTGTAAAACTTTACTACAACACCGTTAAAACATCCACGCCTTCTTTTCACATTCGAGTTATGGCGGAGCCACGAGAAATTGACTGCAGTGCCATCTCGGAGGGCACAGGCAAAGATTATGTAGACCGCTACTTTTATACATCACTGTAAACGGGTGTTATTGAAACTGGACCAAGGTACAATCGGTTCAAGGTACAACAGCCTCCCCTACACTACCAGCATGTATGTAAACTGGAACAATGACAGTATAATTTTAAAACACTTACCTTCGACGTTCTGTACTTCACAAGTCGAGCGAACAATTTACATACTTAACACCAAACAACAAGAAGCTTTCTAACACCTCGGACTTTTGCGCCATATTACCGATATTACAGATTACTACTTGTAAGATTTAAGTAAAGACATATTATAGAAGGATATACGGTTTGCAACAATAGATGCCGCTATAGGCCCATTGTCCCAAAGTACCGTAGAACCGGTATATATGGGACGACTTTTGAACATTTTCATTTGTCATTTTTGCTGCAATTTTTTTTTGTAAATACTAATTACGCTAACTGATAAAGGATAGTACAGGCCTCCATTTTTCGTCGTAAACAATCTTCAATAATAATAAATTTTACTTTTTTTATTTTTTTTTTGTGTGTCCCATATAATCCGTACTGTTGGTGTATATGGGACGTTTATAGTTTTTGGCATATTTCTTATGGAAACATTAGTTTGTCCCATAACTGATAGTCTCTAAACCTTTATGGGACAGTTTTGAACAAAATAAAAAAAAAATGCACTTTTCAGTCGCTTTTTTACATTGAAAATACTAGAATTTCCAAAGGTACCTATCACAAAATGGATGGGACGACGTGTAAAAATTAACAAAAAACATGTAAACACTTTTAATAAAAAAAAATGAAAAGAAAAACAGAAAACAATTCTTAAAAAATAAAAAACTTTCAAAACAAAAAAATATATTCTAAACAAACCAAGCTGAACCAGTTATATGCCGTCGAAAGCAATTGAAAACATTGCCATCAAACGTGTGTTTTCCACGGCATACAATTGGTTCTGTCAGCTTATATTTGATTTGATTTTGGGTTATCACATTTATATCTGGCACATTTGGAAATACAAATGTATCTCTCCTCTCTTTAAAGCATCTGAGACAACTTACAGTAAACATGTGATTTTCTTGGACATGTAAAATTTGTGCTACAAATTCTTTATTTTTTTCTTTTTTGGTGCCCTCATTATAAGTAAAGGAAACAATTATAAACATGTTTGGTTTTAAAATATTACAGTTCGTTATAGACGTCTTAAGATTAACGTTATCACGATTTTGTTCCAAAATATCATTATCACTTTCTGAATCTTCAGTCTCCAAAATCTCTCCCCTAAAATCATGTGAGTTAGCACGTGAACAGCTTTGTGGTAGGTCTTCATACACTTCTTCACTATTCTGAGAAGAACGATTTAAAAAATCTTCTGAAGAAATCGACTTTCCTGCTGGAACGTTGATTTTTTTTCGTCTTTTTGGCCTGGGATTATCTTCATTTCTTGTGGTTCTTTCCATTATGTTTGTAAAAGTTTCAGTTAAAGCGTTGTTACGAAATGCAGTGCTATTGGCCCTTGGAATAATTTTACGCAAAACTTGAGTAGAATCAAGAGGGATAATGCCTGAACTCCTAAATCCTGCTAAAATATTAGCAGACATATTAGGTTTAAGTGCTGTTAATAACTCATTCAATTTCTGAGCAAATTTTGCCTTTGGTATGGTTCCACGATTCTTTAGCTTCCATTCTCTTAAAATTGTTTTCCAAGCTCCTTTCATAGGGCCAAAGACACCCACATCGAGTGGCTGGCACACGTGAGTACTATTGGGCGGTAAAAATAAAAACGATATGTTATTTTCCCCACACTTTCTGATAATATCAAAAGAAAGGTGACTTCCTAGATTGTCGCCAATCAGCACTTTTTTACCATCGATCCGTCGAAAGTATGGTAAAGCAACAGATGTGAACCATTCTTCAAATGCGTCCGTATCAAACCAACCACTGTCCGTTCTGTTGAAACGTGTCCCAGGAGGCCCATTTTCGACCCATTCCGGATACAAATTTTTCCCCTTGAAGACCACATATGGAGGGAGTAATATGCCACTTCCTGTAGCAGCGAACATAATGGATGTAGAAGACTTTGATGTGTCCATGATCCTGTGAGCGTGTTTTGAACCTCTTTTTACCAAAACTTTTTCGTTTCCTGGGTCGTCAGATAGATTTGTTTCATCGTAATTAATGATGTTTTCTGCTGGAACTCCAGCAATGGATTCCTCTAATTCTCTAAAATAGTTGACAATGACTTCCTCATTAACATCCGCCCTGGCCCTTTTAATGTTTTGAGACATTCTATTTGACAGTTCTCGGTTCCGTGCTAAAAACGCGTTAGACCAATCTTTCCCGGGTAGATTATTAGTGAAACAAGCTATGCGGACACCTTTACGGTTTAAATATTGTTGAACGAATTCTCTCAGCATGCGAACTGTAAATGGATAACCAAATTCACTAGCAGTTGTAAGTGCCACCACTATATTTTTTTCTTCAGTGTTGTCCAGTACTGGAGGTTTCCCTAATCGGTCAGAGTTAAGACCTCGATACTTCCGGTAGATAGTATTTCTGGGCACACCAAAACGCTCTTCTGCCTGACGAAAAGACATCCTTTCTTCAATAACAGCCTCCAAAGCGGCTTCCACATTTTCTGAGGGATAGTTTTGCCTGTACGGCGTTCCAAGCTTGTGCTTATGTTTGTACGGCATGTGTCCCAAATTGGCCTGCAAAAGTTAATTTTTTAAATAATTATGCCCCCAAAAAACAATATAAAACATAATAACGTTTCGACGGCGGGAAATGTTAGTTGAGGTTATGTTCTTAAATAAAACTAATTGGAGCAGCATCGTGGAACAATTCGTTTACTAGATACAAGGGAGACTTTTCCAGGTATTTGAAATCCACCAAAATAACTATTAAAATGGTTGTTTTTTCATACTTACTGTGTAATATTTTTTACCATTACAAAAACGGCGAGTACACCTCAACACTATGACAGATGGCCAGTGATATTTTATTTGCAGGTTTGTCAATACCAACACAAAAATTTGGCGCAAAGTTTAAAAACGTTACCTCTTGTCCCATAAAGGCAGCAGTGTCCCATATATACCGATTCTACGGTACGTGCCGTCCCAAGGTACGGTGCTCTCCCCTATACTCTTTACATCCCTCATACGATGTGCAAATTTCGTGAAACCATTTTTTGCAGGTTTCACATTGGATTAAATCTGTTTCTGGTGGTTCATAATAAGCTTCTTCGCAAACAGGACATATACCACCTATTTGTCTTGAAGAAATAGGAGCGTTAATTTTTTTGCCTTTAGGTGGAATTTTGGCCTTTGGTTTTATTAGTTTTTTGTTTAATTTTTGTTAGGTCTTTTTTCACATTCTGTCTTTTCTTGGTCACAATATTATTTTGATCAAGGGACTCCTTGTATGGAGTACTTGTTAAAATCTCTGATTTTTTGCTTACAGTCTTTCTTTTTCTGTTCGATTTAATTGCGTTTGGTTGCGGATACAATGTTTCCAGTATGCTTTCTAAAAAATCAAAGTTAGTCTAGCTTTTGCAGATATTATGTTTGCTTACCTTCAGTTTTACTTGATTCATCTAATTCTGGTGGAATATAATATTGATTTTGTATATCACAATTTTCTTTCCGGCTGTAAGAACACAGACCACTTGGCCCAGGCTGTGGAGATTTAGTAGTTGGAGTATTAGTCACTTTTTCAACCAATACTGGAGATTCTAAAAGAAAAAAGTAACTCAATATAGTGGCAGGAACATAGTACCTAGATAAAAGGTTTACCCATAGTTTCTTTGGGAGGTTCTAATGGAATAATTATTGATTCGCAGTTGGTGTCTGAGGACGCTATCACAGTGGGAACTGACGGTAGATTCTTTAGAAGCTCTTGCTGTACATTTTCATTTTCTATCTGTATATTAATTCGATCGTTTTCCAAAAAATTATCAGTTACACTGGCAGGAGCAAGATCTGTGTCGTTAAAAATTTCAGGGTTATAAGGCCATATTCCCGTCGCTGCAAAACAGTTTTCAGCCTTCTCAATTGAAGCGATTCTGGCATATGCTTTTCCAAATAGTGCAGCTACATGGTATATGGTAATGACTTTGCCCGGATTCATTGTCATCCACCTATCAGCTTCTTGACTATATGCTGATTTTAAGGGAGCAAAAAATCCTACATCAAGCGGTTGTAGTCTGTGGCTACTATGTGGAGGCAGGCTAAGTAGATGAATGCCATTTGTTCGGCAAAAGGATATAGCTTCTAGGCTAATGTGGGAAGTGTGGTTGTCCAAAATTAGAAGCACTGGATTTTCAGTAGTCGACCGAACATGGCGTTGAAAGTGTGTTAACCACTTAATGAACAGCTCTGAATTTATGAAGCCACTATCAGACAACATCATGAGCGTATCTTCTGGGGCTCCGTAGAGCAATTCCTGCTTCTCTCGCTTTCTTGGGTAAATTAACGCAGGAGGTACATAAAACCCTCTGGCATTTGAACAACAGACTGAAGTGATAAGTAGACCCCTTTCCCCTAATACCACTTTTCCAACAGCTTTCTTTCCTTTGACGGTTAAAACTTTTGGAATCTTATTTGGAACTGTAAGCATTCCGGTTTCATCCATATTAAATATTGTCTTTCCAGTAAATGAATGTTTCTCAATGAGCTGTTTAAGATTTTTTAAAAACCTGGATACCTGAGCCTTATTAAAGCCACTTGCACGAGCTACGCTCACTTTTTCTGTCTCCCTGATAGCTAAATTATGTTTTTTACAAAATGTTGAGATCCATTTCTTTCCAACAAGTCGATTTGTTTTATTAAATGGATGATCAACTTGTATTTGCTCTGCAAACTAGTAAGCAAGTGCTCGTAACTGTTTAATAGTTAGCCCGTAAAAAACTTCATCAAGTTTTTGAACACTCCTTTCAATTGAAAACGGATAACTAGCTTCCGGCTCTATTTTGGGAGAATGTAACATTACTTTTAAAATGGTACTGAGAGACTTATTGCTTCAACTTCCTCTTTTCTCTATTTTAATAAGCTTAAACTTACTAAATGCTCAACAGAGGTAGGGGAGTGTGAGGCAAAATGGGGACCTTAAGGTTAAAAAATCTCTATAAACTTTATTTGTCAAGGAAATTGAACTGAATTTTATTTACGGACTCTCTACAATATAATTAGCAATATTACATTACGAAAAATGAATCCAAAGCTTATTGTCAACGTGAAAAAAAGTAAGATAAAAAAGTGCAAATGCCCCTATCTTGCCCCAGGGGTGGGGTGAGATGGGCCACAGGGTGGGGCAAAATGGGGTAGCTGACAAAGCTAAGAATTATTGACAAAATGTGCAAACATGGGCAACATCATCATCCTCGTCTTCTTCCCCTGCGCAGGAACAGTGTGCCCATTTTTTACACACCATACAAGATACCCAGCCTTCGGTAGACTGTGATAAATAGCCACAGTATAGGCACTCCGGATCGTCTTCATCATCATCTGCCGTTGAGGTGTTTCTTCTGTTGTTTTATGTTGTTTTTCTTTTGTTTTCCTTTATTTTTCAAGGGGACCACTGTCTTTCTTGATTGTTTTGCCATCAACTCATTTTTATATGGCGATGAGGTAAGAATTGCGGTCTTTCCTCGACGAACGCTTTTTCTTTTTCGACAATCATTGCCAACATGGGGAATAGACAAAAGTGGTTGAGGGGAAATTTTAGCAAACGACGTTGACGAACCAGTTGAATTTTTAGGTGTCCTAGGACTTTCAGCATGAGAATAGGAACATGACGGCAGATCAAATGTTGGCTGTGGTGCCCGGATGTTTTGTGGCGTTGTTAGTTGTTCGGATGTTATTACCATTTGTTCTTCAGGAGTTCTTGGTCTTCCGTCGGTGTCACCAGGAAGATTTTGAGATTCTGCGGTTTCACTGGTTTCAGCTGAAGTGAACTCAGCCTCGTTGATGTTACGTCGATGAGTAGTTTCAGCTGCAATAAAGTCAGCATCCGTGAATATATGAGGATTACAGGGCCAAATCCCAGTTGCAGTAAATCCATTCATAGCTGTAGTCATTGTTGCAGCTCGTGCAAAAGCTTTTCCAAAAATTTCTGCAATTTGAAACATTGTCACTACCCTTCCTGGATGTGCCCGCAACCAAGTGGTTATTTCATGGTCATAGTAGGTGCTTAGTGGTTTCATGAGAGCTACATCCAGGGGCTGTAACCGATGGGTACAATGGGGAGACAAACATAAAAGTATGACACCATTTTCTCTAGCCATTTCTATTACGTTTAAATTTTTCGTGTGTGTTGTATGACCGTCCAACAACAATAGTACACGATGATCCTTCGAGGTCTGTGAGAATTTTATAAATTTCTTAAACCAATCCTCAAAAAGGTCCATCTGCATCCATCCGCTACTGTGAGTTACAGCCCATGCACCTGGTGGCGCTCCATCCATGAGTTCAGGTTTCATTCTTTGACGAGGAAAGATGAACATTGGAGGCATATACCTCCCGGCAGCATTGAAACAAATTTCTACAGTCACGGTTTGGCCTCGTTCCGCTGAAGATAAGGCACCAACTTGCTTTTTTCCTTTAGCAGCTATTATCTTAGATTTTGACTTTGCAACGGATGAAATACCGGTCTCATCACAATTAAATACTTCATCTGCTGTTAATTTGTATTCATCCATCACGCCATCAAGTAGTTCAAAAAATGTAGAAACACTAACTTTATTAAACCCCATTGCCCGAGCAGCAGAGGTTGCCTCAGGTTTTCTGAGTGACAAAGATTGGTGTCTCTTCAAAAATATCACAGCCACTCTTTTCCCGCTTCACCTTTTTCAGCATTAAAAGGATGTTTTTTGTTATTTCTAACGGCAAGCTGGAATGCCAACTTTCTGAAGTCAGAAGCGGAGTGACCAAAAAGTCGACTTTCCATATCCTTTAAATAGGTGACCAACTCTTCTTCCTCTTCATCATTGAAAGTTCTTTTTTTTGGTCCCAAACTTCCCTTCAGTGGCACATCTTCGTCAGGATTTTGCCTCTTCTTCAGTACCTTTCTTTCAAGGGTTGTCTGAGGAACAGCAAATGAAGCAGCCGCTTTACGATAACCCATTCTCTTCTCGATAACTGCAGAAATGGCCTGCTGCATTGCCTCTTCAGACCAATCTTGCCTAGTTGACTTGCGTTGGTAGTGACGTACCATGTTCTGAAATCTAAAATCTTCTGCTAAATGGGTGTCGATCCATCAACATTACCAGAAAAGGGCAAGATGGGGACCCCATCTTACCTCCATGTTTACATCCCCGTCTTGTCCCAGTACTACTTTTTAGGTTACATTGTTCAGATTTTTGTAAATCGTGATATTAGGCATATAATACCATCATCATTCTATTATCAATTAAAAGCTCTATACATAAACTTACCTGCAATAACAAAATAATGTTGTTAAACTTACTTCAGTCGAGTTGCAAAACACGGGAAAATTAGATCAGACGCGTGCAAAACTTATGGACATCTGTCGTAAGCTGAGAAGCAAATCTACGCGGCTTGTGTTTAGTGCTATAGACGCCAGTGATACCATTGGAAGTAAGTATGAAAAATGCCAAAAGATAGCAGCACTACAGAATTAGATAAACAGGAGGCCCCGTCTTGCCTAATGGCCCCATCTTGCCTCACCCTCCCCTACTGTTATACTATGTATTGTAAACAAGAACTGAAAAACCTGAAGCTCATCGCCATGACCCTTCGAAAAGCTACAAAACGCTAGGCCAATTTAGACCACTGATATTCCATAAGTCCATCCCAGTTCAATTTCACTAGTGTGTATCCCACCTTTTGCTAAAAAATTACTGTACTGTGACGATCACCAGTGCCTTGGATAATTTGTAGTATCCAAGGTAACAAATGTAAACAAGAGATAAACCAAACCATTGTTAATCCAAAGTGTGAAAGCATTCTTTATCTGGTCTTTAATAGTAAAAGAATAAAGCTTGTATACCATAATCCGTCTTTTACTACACCCAAAACAGAAGATATTACAGTACTCTGCAACAAACATTCTGAGCTCGTCTGCAAATGTAGCTAATGCATCAAACTACCAATGAGGGAAGTATAGAACTTTGTATGTTATCTTTAGACCACTTATGTGGTTGAAGAACTCTTAATTCCACTTGATAAGTAAGTCTGACTATTAGATTTTGCCTGGTGATGACACTTGACTTTGTATCTCTGATACTAGATTTTGAAAACTGAACTTGGGAAGCTACCTGTTCAAAATCTTCAAATTTTCGAGAAAAGAGGCCATCAGGTTCTTCAATTTTTTAAGTTTGTTTTTTTACAGCTAAATTTAGTTCTCCCACATGGGAATTCTCTTTTTGTAAAGTTAAAGACAATCTTGATAATACGATAGTAACGTCTTGTAATAACGATGCAATAATAATAAATTATGGTTGAATAAACATGCTAGGAAGAGCCTGTGCTTTTATACTGCCAGCAGTAGATGGTGAATTAGCATTCTTAGCCAATTTATTTTCTAAATGCTGAATCACTGGAGAAAATATTCTGCAGAGGGTGTCAAGGACATTGCCAACGTGTACCCGATTTTCTACCCGCTAACGTGTTTTCTGCTTGGGACTTTTACCGTAGTCTTGATACAAATCTTCAAGGACTTCTACCTCTTTTAACTGTGGAAAAACTTCAATGAATCTTTCAATGAAAGGTCTAAGCGGAGAGCCATGCAATGCGTGGTAATAGCACTGGTCTGCGTTTTAATTTTCTTTGTCTGAGGTCAAAGGTTTTGTAACTGTTTTTGGGTAAATGCTATGTGCTGATTTCAAAAATGTAGCTCATTTTTTTATATCAGATCAAGTTTTTTGCTATACGTTATATTTTGAAAAAATTAGAAGCTGAACTATATGACGCTAAATATTTCGTACAAATTTAATTTAATAAACACAAATTAAAAATGTATTTATTTAAAGTGAGGTTATAATGATATAACAATGCTGTACAAAAAATTGTGGCAGGAAAGGATTTTTTTCAAAGATTTTCGTATGTGCTTGATATCTTGAACATCTCTTTTTAGGCACCAGCAGTAGTATGCCAGCTTATTTACGTCCCACCGGCCCTGATATCTCTCTTCCATTTCACGAATGTCCTGGTGAAAGCGTTCGCCTTGTTCTTCGCTAAAATCCCCACAATTTTCTGGAAAATAATCCAAATGCAAACTGAAGAAATGCATTTTTACAGGCGTGTGCATCAAGAGACTGAAAGCTTTGTAACAGGTCTTCGACTACCGTTGATACTGTTGACTTCGGTAGTTTCCCAAAAAGTTTTGAACAATGGATTTAAATGCCAACCATGCATTTTTTTTCATTACCTTCCATATTCTGGTCAAATTCCTGGTCATTCACCAGTTCTCGGATTTGAGGACCGTCAAAAATTCCAGCTTTCAGTTTGGCATCACCGATGGAAATTTTCGACTAAGAAAACTAAAAGCACGACCTTCTTTGTTGAGACCCTTGACATAATTTTGCATAAGCCCTAGTTTGATATGTAGTGGGGTCAGCAGTACTTTCTTTGGGTCCACTAAAGCGTGTGCTAGAATGTTATGTGAGCCAGGTTGTAAACCATGCCTTACTTTCCACTCATGTTTTATATAGTGTTCTTTATCGGCTCGGCTGTCCCATAGACACAGAAAGCAAGGGTATTTGGTATAGCCGCCTTGTAAGCCAAGCAATAAAGATATAACCTGAAAATCACAAAATATTTTAAAATTTCGTGAGGGTGCAGCCACAGAAAGAAGCTAAAGCAATTTTTAGAATGAAACATCCTTTAAGGTTACGTACGGATTACATACCTTTAGATCTCCACATATTTTACAGTTGTGGTCTCGATATTTCAGAGCGCTTAGTAAACGTTCCATATTATCATAACTTTCAGTCATTTGTACTGAATTACCCACTGGAACAGAAGAAACTTTGTTACCATTAAACAAGAGAACCGCCTTTTAGCTTTTACTAGATGAATCGATAAACAACCTCCATTCGCTAGAATCATATCTTAAGCCTAAATTCTCAATGAGACCCTTGATATTTTTGCAGTAAACTAGTGCTGTATTTTTATCTTTTTCAAAAAAAAATTCGAAACTGCCTCTCGATCACGATACCAGTCAGTGGCGTGCGGTCCATGGAAGCAATGCTTCCCTTAAGATTTATTAAAAATAAAAACCAAGGCTAACAAAAATATTTTTATAAAATTATGGTTATCGTTTATTTAAAATTGTAATTTTAATTTAATCAACTTAAAGTTCAATATCAATTCTGTACAGCAAAAAGTATAATTAGAGTACTATTTTAAATTAGGGTCATTAAACTTGCACGGAATGGTAATACCGATTCAAATGTGTTAGATACACTGCATATCGGCACTGATTTCGTTGCTTATTGTACTTCTCCTCGCCAGCCGGCCAGCCTCGCTTTCGTTGGTGGGCGGGTGGGTTGTACATCGTAGTAAGGTCACATTATTTTTAGGTGTTCCATGATCAAGTGTTTGTTATAATTTGGTTATTGTTATTGTTGTAGTATTATTGCTCGATTTAGGGCCGGTATTATAAAACTTTTTACTTCCTAGATGAAATTTACTTTGAGAGTAAATTCATTTGTTCTGTCAATTTCATATGCAAATTGACAGAATAAATTAATTTACTCTCAAATTAAATTTTATCTAGGAAGTAAAAAGTTTTATAATACCGTACCTAAGTGTTTGTTAAATGTTACTTAACCCTTTGTTTACCAGCGGTACTCAAAAGTATGGGACTGGTACCCTACCTGCAAAAACCAAGGTACTAAATTGCTTTTATTTCTTCAAATATGTATTGTTTTCTTATAATATGTATTTTTTTGAATTTTTTAAATACTCAATTGTAAAATTTGTTAATTTGTTCATGTTTTATTTACGTGGTACTTGAAAGTACCGCTGGATACTTATTGGTATCTAACTGTAGAACAGAAATAAATAGGTACGGAATAGCTTATTTTATTGTAAGTAACTTATTTACTGTTATGATATTCAAAGAAACAATTTTTTTTCTCATTCACACATAAGTATACACCACAACTAGAGCATTGCGAATGCGGCTTTGATTGAATATTTCGCGTTCTACATAATTCACACCTTCCTCTCCGTTCTGAAAATTTTGGTCAATGAACGCCCAAATTCGCTAATCTTACAGAATTTGGGATTGAAAAATTGTGGGGCCGCTTGTTTGATGTCTGTGAGGGTCTTTTTTTGTTGTTATTATTTTTAGAGGCCAGTAACGCCATAGTTAATTCTCTTCTACATTGCAGTAATGTGGAACATCCTTCGAGTTTCAAGTAATATTTTGATACAATATACGTATTGACAAAAACAATTTCAATAAATGCCCAAAACAAGCGGTGCCACCATTTTTTTGAACGTCGGTCTAGAGTATACGTAGCTCTGAGGCGATCATGATGATCCACTCCTCCCATAAAGTTATTATAATCTTGAATAACTTTTGGTGCTTTCATGTCCACATTTGTACCGTTTTTTTCTTTTCTCTTCACAACAGTGTCTTCAGAACCATGGAAGTTAGATGGAAGTGTGACAGTTCTATTATCTCTCCATTTATAGAAACTCACACCTGTATTTGAAAGTCTAAATTCAAAATCGCCACGGTTCATTTGTTTGTCGGATTTCAAGTTTTTAGGTAACGCAACACGATTTGTCCTTATTGTGCCACAAGCCAATGTTTGCTCCGATTTTAGAATTTCCAATAAAAGAATTGTATTGAAAAGGCAACCCCAATCACAAGCACGTCGCGCAAAGTTGCCGCGTCGGCTAATGGCCCATCTAATAGATAGGCAGCCCTAATGGCACCGCTATGTTGTGTTTAAAACCAATTATTTGTTCAATTGCAAGAAAGTCCACTACCTTGATAAGAATGTATTTTTGATTAATGCGTACTTACCTACTTTAATACTTTAATAAAGTACAGTGGCAATGTCTGAAAAAATGAAATAGGTACCTATTATATTACCATGGCTGCTTTCACCACAATTTGCATTACAGAGCAACTTTTTTTCAAGTTTCTAAAAAAACAAGCTTAATAATATGTAACCGTTTAGTGTTAACTTCTACATTCTTACCGCCTTGCGAGTGACGTCACATTTTGTCTTTTTTGAATGTCTAAAGCTGGCAGCCTCATTTGCTGGTTTGATAAAGAGGTGGAACAACAAAAAAACAAGAGTGTTGAAGAACATTATTTAATAATACAAAAATTATTTAACAAACTACAGTAATTTATATTTTATATACATATAAGCAGAAGTACACTTCTGAGTTTAACAGTATGCATTATTTAAATGTATAACAATTACTCCTATAACATTAACAATAGTTGTGGTCAGAATTAGTATGTACATACAAAACCTCACCATTTGTCTGCGTTAAAGCTTTTTTTATCATAGTTTCCTCCATATCACCAACTAGAGGAAATTCAACTCTTTTATTTACTTTCTTACAAGTTACAAATCTTAACTGCTTTTCAACACGTTGCTGAACATTTACTTCTTCTGTTATAGCATGATTAATTTGACCTTTCTTGTTGAAAATACCGATTAGCTTATCCAAATGTTTTGTGGCCAATAAGTAATCTTCTTCGTCTAAAGATACTTTTTTGTTTAAACCTAATAAAATTTCTAATCTTGATGTAATTACATTTTTGTTATTAACACTCTCATTTTGATTTGTTGAGCAATGTGTACCCATATTAGAGTTCAAAATTATATCAGTGACCTCATTTTCGGATTTTTGGGGAACCATCTCAGTATCGTGTACGCCTTTATTGAAAAATAAATTACATACTCCATGAATATGTTTACAAATATTATAATTTATAACATTGTCTGGACAACTACATGTAAACATATGTACACAAATTTTACATACGTGACATTTCATTTCGCACATATGTTTACAGTCATCACAAACTTTTTCTATGACATATTCATGAGCAGCATCTTTAGATGACTGTATCATCCATTTATTAAATGAATTTGGGAAAACTCTAATTAGATCGTTTGAAATGTCTGCAGATTGTTTATCACTGTCTTTAATTTTTTTTAATTTCTTGGTAGTTTTTTGTTTTGAAAATTTAATTATCCTGTCAAACATTTTGTCTCTCATAAGAACAGTAAGTGCGTTTATTGTTTTGTCTAATCGTTTACATTTTTTCCCTTCCAAATATATATGTTTAATGGTTTTATGTAACGATTCTAGATACATGTTGGTGTTAAGGCCAACGTGCTTTCTGTAGCAATAAGCCCACATATTCGGCCTACCTACGTAAGTTCTAACAAAATATTCACTAAATTGTACGGTATCTGGATCATTTTTTAATTGACATAGAAAGTTTTGCAATGCATTTAAAAAAATTTGTTCATCAAGCTCTTTTTGTAAAATATTTAAAGTTTTTAAAACTAAACTTCTCTTATCTGTAACTCTCATTTGTTAACTCTCTTCGGAAATCAAGGAGTTTCATTTGTTTTTCATTCTTGAGTTTCTTATAAATTACAAATGCATTTACAAATGTAATTTCTAAACAACCCCAAAAAATGCGGTGCCACCATTTTCTTGAGCGCCTGTCAATGGCATAGCATTGGCGTAATTGGTCGTGATAATCTACCCCACCCATAAATTTGTTGTAGTCTTCTACAACTTGGGGGGCAGTTACTGTTGCAGTAGTCCCATCACGCAATTTTCTTTTTATAGAAACTGGTTCTGTACCATGGAAATTGGAGGCCAATGTCACTATTTTATTGTCTTTCCACTTGTAAAACGTGATGCCAGTATTTGAGGTTCTGTGATCAAAATCACCTCGTTTTAGACTCTTATCGGTTGCCATTCCTTTGGGTAATCCTTTACGATTCGCTCTTATGGTACCACATGCCAGCGTTCTCTCAATATTTAATTTCTCAAGCAATTTCACAGTTGTGAAAAAATTATCAAAATATATCACTTTGTTTTTATGCCATTCCTGTTCTGTCAGTTGCAAAACAACTCTTTCTCCCAAATTGTAATTTCCGAATTTTTCAAGAATCTGTTCATTTTTGCCTTGATATATTTCAAATTTTTTTACAAATCCTATCATGTCAGATAACACCCAAAATTTAAAACCCCTTTTTATAGGTTTCATTGGGTTGTATTGTTTTATGGCAGAACGACATTTGAATTTTATGATTGACTCATCTACACACATTTTCTGTTCCCCCGTATAATTTTGAAATATAGAATTCAGTGAATCAACAAATGGTCTTACTTTATAAAGTTTGTCAGTATTGTTCCTTGGAATAGCACTGTTATCATTCAAGTGCAAATTAGAAAGAATGGTTTGAAATCTGTTTCGTGACATTGTTTCAGGCACCATCGCTACTTTGAGGTCATCTGCACTGGACCAATAATTATCTACACTTGGTAAAATATGATAACCCATAAGAAGATTTATTCCAATAAAAGCAAGAATTTCTTGCTCAGTGATGTTTAGAGTTTTATTTTTTTGGGTACCATAAAGATTTGTTTGGAACGTGATGTGTTGTAGTGTATCGCCCAAAAGCTTTATAAATACATCTGTGGCAGTTGTACAGTCACTAAAATAAGCTTCTTCCCAGGAAACTACATTATATGTAGGCAACACGGTAGGTATTTTCTCAATTTTTTGCCAGGTGCGTGAAGGCTCCTCTTCAGGATGTTCAGCTTCCTCCAGGTCGTCATCCAAATTCTGTTCGCTTGGAGGTACAGTTTCAGTGATATTTTCACTTCTAATAACAGCTTCTTCATTTATTTCTTCATATTCGGATTCAACGTCTGTATCCGGATTATTGTCTATACTGCGTTTACCCAACAGATATAGTAATGAAAAACCAGAGACATTCAGATGCAACTATAAACTTGAATATCCATTGGTTGAAATAAATGGGGCGGTACTCGATAGAAGTCTCATTTACACATACAAACACAAACGGCAAACGCCAGCTTGTTACGCATGCGTTTACGTCAGTTGTTTTGAAAGTCCCGTCAGTTTTTCCAACTGTGTTACATATTAGGTACATTACAAGTCTTTATTAAGACTCGCACCATTCAACACACGAACGGTTGTCAATAAGTAAGTTAGAATTATATGAAAAGTTAATAATAATAATGAGTTGGTTAATTTGTAGAATTTTCCTTACTGCAAAATTATTAAAAATGGATGATGAAAACGTCAACAATATTCAGTTGTCACCACCAAAAAAAACGCCAAAAAAGCACTTTTCTGTAGAGGTGAAACAAATAATTATGAACGCTTTTAAAGTGTGTGAAGAGCAGCATCCTCAATGGAAAAAACACGAAAAAGAGGAAAATGTTGCTAGATTGATAGGTCATGTTTTAATTTACCTTCCAATCCCACTCCTTATTTACTATAATTTTATGAATTGGTCTGGCCAGTGTTTACAACATACTTCGTGAGCACAAGCAACATCCTGATTATTTTGCTGCTCCTAAGGCGTGTCATAGATCAAGAGCTATTTTGGACAATGTTTCCGAAGAAGACAAAAATGGCAAAAAAAGTGTGGGCTGACATGTCCATAACAAATCCACGAGATGCATTTTTAAGAGGGTTATCGACTGACTTGAGAAATCCATCGGGGAAAGGAAAGCGGCTCATCACCCTTCATATAGGATCTGATGACGGTTTTGTAGATAATGGATTACTGTTATTGAAATCCAAGAAAACAAATGACTACCATGAAGAAATGAACGCAGATACATTTGAACAATGGTTTAAAAATATTTTGCCCAGTCTTGAAGAAGGTTGCGTTATCGTCTTGGATAACGCAAGTTATCACATAAGAAAAATTGAAAAAATTCCGTCTAGCAACAAAGAAAGCTGACATACATAACTGGCTGCAAAAAAAACTATCCCCTACGAAGACAGTATGTGAGAGCTGAATTGTTATCTTAAGTAAAACAGCATGCACCTAAACACAGTGAGTGCTAACGTAATCGACGAATTAACACAGGAAAGCAACAGAACTGTCCTGAGATTGCCACCTTACCATATATACAAAAATGTTCTATTGTAAATTTAACTTTCACATAAAACCAATCAGAACAATCTGTGCTGCCTTGATTTTTTTTAACTATATCTGTTCAGTGTCCGGAGTATAGTACTGGTTCATAATCGTCCAAATCATCATTTTCTATCAACAGTAATAATTCTTCGTCAGTAAGTGGACGTAAGCGAGCCCAACGTGACTGTGACGACATCCTGCAAAAAAAAACGTCCATTTACAGCCAAAGGTACTTGTGAGTACCGAATGGATAACACGGGTTATCTCATTTGAAATCAACTAAGACTAATAATATTTTGTTTATATCATAAATAAACAACTTACCTAAGGGATTTGTAAAGGTACAGAGTGATACACTACTCCAAAATGTGTTTATTTCAAAGTTTTTCTAGACGCACAAATCTAACCTACACGCTGTCACACAAATCTCGGTAAAATTCATTTTGAAAAACTAAAACACCTACTAGAACTAAACACTGATGGTCGATAACTACGAGAAACGTACGTATTGCATACGTGCACAACAATTGCTAGATGCTTTAATGTTTTGTTGAACAAAAACAACCAACACACTTGACAACTAAATAAATAATTGTTTTTAATTGTGTACTTCTTGCAGTTTTTTCTCAATAAATCAAAAGTGGTTACAGATAGTTATAGGGACGTACATACAAAAAATGTTCGTTAAATTCTGCATCACAAAGGTACAAAATATACAGGGTGTTCCATTTGAAAAAGTTGTGAATTTTAGCTTTGAAGTTCTCCAAATTTAAAAATTAATTTTGAACACCCTGTACATGGTGGGTCCATTTTCTTTTAAAGAAGAGCACCTTACAAGCCCCTGCAACAAAATTCCTACTTAAATTCGTCATTCGCAGTTGCGGCCGTGAAAGCGGTAAACTGTTAAGTGGGATAATGTAAAACTCAATTTTTTTGAAAAAAATTTATAACTTCTAAACCGGTCATTAGATGGCGCTAGAATTTTAGATATGAATAAACCTGCCAAGAGAGGTGTTAAATATGCAAAAACATTTGGAGCATTCTTTTAAAAAAATTATCTTAAGCGTGCCACACTTTTCTGCAACACCCTATATATTTGAAAATAATTTCTCTAGATGCGCCTCTATCCACTGTTTACATCTGTATTAGAACGATTTTTGTAACTGTTACCGTTTAGGAGCTATCGGACTTCCCCACACTATTACCCCACCCGGTACAAACATTATTTGTTTTTGTTCTATGTATATTTATAAATGTTATACATTGCACATTATTTAAAAAACATTAACTAATTTTACATTCAAAATTTATTTAACTATAATACTGAAGAATATATCAGAAATTCGGGGAAATCCCCCCTCCCTGGGATCCGCGCCTGTACCTAAGTATATTAAAATTAAAATTGTAGTTGCTTCCCTAACCTAAATTCTCACCGCACGCCACTGATACCAGTAGAATGTTTACTCCGGAGCTATACGTTGTTTACCCAACAGAAATAGTTAAGTCACTCCCCCACAAATGTAAGTTTGCGTAGACCAATTAGCGCAAAGCTAGTTTCACACGGTATAAATTAATAAAAACGCGTCAGGTTTTCATTTAAAGTGTATTTTTTCGCTTTCAGTAAATGATAACAATATTCTTTTAATAAATGGCTGTGATCATTATTTTAATCTTTTTTTATAAGAAGTAAAAATTGATAAAAAATTATAAAATAAACTAATTATCAGATAAACTTAGTTGTGAAAAAATTAATTAGACACCTAATTAGTAAACCTGGAAAAATCAAAAATATTCACTTGCAAAAGTACTTAATTTGGTCAAACAAATCAGCTTTAATTAAGCTTTTGCACAGTTACTAATAAATTTATGGTGCCTCTCTGCTAATACGATTATTTGGTTATAATAAAAATAATACTGACCTATAAGCGTAAACTTAGATTTTCGTTGAATCATACTCAGCCAATAATCATAAAATGTATACGTATAGTTTTATTTATACCAAGAAATATTTTAAAGAATACAAATTGTCACATTAAAAATTATAATATAAGACTAATTAATTGTATTGTATAAATGTTAAGTGTAATTGGACGGGATTCTGCAGAAAGGAACCAAACCACAGGTGATCCAAACTGAGAAAACAAGTAAAATATTATAAACAAAATGAAAAATTATTGGTTAACAGTATATGAATTCCACCATGGTAACTGTGTTTGTATGTTATACTATTATCTTAATCAACATATTTGCAATAAATAAATTTTCGTTTTACTTTAAAAAAAAGACATTTGTGGGTTGGTTCCTTTCTGCTATATTAAGAAAACAGTATTTAAAGTTTTATTACTCGGTAACTTTATTCAACGAATTTACAGTGTGCTACTGTTTGTGGTATTACAACTTTACTTTATAACAAGAGGATTCGGAAATAATTAAGCACCTAAATTATTCAATTTCAAAATCTGGAGATCCTGTGAAGCCATCTAAGTCGTCTGTTATATCATCATCTCCGCGTAAGTTTGTATAAAACAACTGACAATCAGTAGGGATTAAGTGCATTACAGATTTTATATCTTGTAACTTAGGAACAGATATTTTCTTACCCTCTGGCCACATATGAGTCAGAAATTCCTTATAAAAAATATTATCTATTGGCCTACCAACTTGTTTCTTGCGTATGTCTACTTCAGTGTATGTTGAACTACTGAAGCTGCTTTTCATGAATATTGAAAAGGGTTTGGATTTGTCCAGCATTATTTCTCTAGTTTTCAGCCAACTGATCTTGTCTTTATTTATATCTAGTTTTCTATTGGTAATCTTTCCTTCTAATGTAGATGTACCATAAAACTCGGACGCTTTCATCCGTGTAACTTCAAATTTATTTTTTGTGCGACATTCCTGCATAACGGTGATGTAATCTTCTGGTGTATATAACCTTTGCTGTCGTTTTAAGGAGCATTCAACATCCGAAAAATCAGAGTCGTTTGGCAAAAAGCTGTGACCGGATACCAGGAAACGAATGTAAATTTTTTTCAGGGACTCATGCATCTGAAGGGCAGTTTTCATTAGAAGTGTGAGCTTAATATTCCGGTTCTGGCCACCACATGAATCCGACCACATTACCAGTTCCGTAGTATCTGAAGAAACATTTTTAGAGATATGTTTTAAAAGGCAGGACCCAATTTCCTGAGCCCCACGACCTGCTTCTGATTCAAGCCAAATGTAAAAGTAACCTTTATTAAGAGACCCAGAGTGTATCCCCAGATTATACAGCCAAATTTGTCTTTTGTAGAATAAAATTCCCGTGGGAATTCTGGGTAAAGGTAAAGTTTTTTCGAGATCAAAAGTGATGCATTCATACCAGTTACATTCGGCTGCCGTTTTCATATCTTCTTTCATTTTGTGACGGGCTGCTTGCCATGCGAGAATGTGCTCATTATGCTCATTTTGTTTTTTCTCTTTCTCGTCTTCATCTTGGCAAGACTGAATTTGTGCAGCATACATATCGCACATGTTACAAGTATCCTTTTTCAAAGGTTTAAATTTTAAATTGAATTCCGAAAAAAATATACGCTTATATGAAGAAAAGCTTATAGGTTTCCCTACTTCGCTTTTGTACAGTTTGTACATTAACACCAGAGTCATTTCAGGGGGCAAAAATTCAGCTTGTGGGTTCTGTTCTCTGCGATAATGACTGATGTATTTGGGAATTTTATCTATTTGACGTATAACTTCTTGTTTTCTTACTTCATCAATTTTATTCTTACCGCCCTGAAGTTTTCCACGTTTATCTACAATCGTTGATGATCTGAGTTTTGTCAGAGCTGTATTAACCCGTTTTGTTGAAATTCCTAACGTTTTAATAAAAGTTTCACGACACACTTCTGTATTGCCCAAATAGTATTTCCTTGCAAACTCTTTGTTTCGTATGCCTCTTCCATAAGCTCTTTTCTTCTTTTCTTCTCGAACCAATGCTCCAAGCAAAGCAGTTTGGGCATCATAGTTAGCTAGCTCCCAATATTTATTGAACTGCTCCTTTCTGGTATCTTCTGATAGTTTTGAATAACATTTTCGTAAACATGAACACTGAAAAGTGTCATCAAAATTCTTCTTGTTAATAGTTTTACCTTTGTAATTGTAATGTAGCTCGTTACTATTCCTTTTATTTCTATTTTGCTGCCTTGTTATATTTAAATACTTCCTTTTTTGGCCTTTCAGTGGCCTACCTGTGCTGATCGTTTCGTCCTTACTGGAAATTTCCGGCACATCTGCTGCAGATTCAACCAATTCGGGTTCTAAATTCTCAGAGGAACTGTCGGATCCACTGTTTAAACAATCTTCCCGGATGACATTAAATTCTGGGTCATTATCGGAATCATAACCATCCCAAAATTCTTCATTCTGTAATAGTAGGAATTAGTTTGTTCAAAAAATTATGCAATAAACAAGCAAAACCACCTCAGCGGTGTCATTAGTGCTGGTAGTATTTGCATCAGCGTCAGTACATTGGTCGTGATATGCTTCAGTTTCAAGACAATTTTGCTCCACTTCAGTTTCAGGAACATTTTGTATATTTTGAAGCTCTGCGAATTCTCTTCTATCCTGAAAATCAGAACTTATAATTTTGAGGTTATAGGACAAAAAACTTCCACAAATTACCTGAATTTTGGCTTCTTGTAAGGCCAATGAAACTATATATTTTCCTCTACTGTTCATGATGTGTAATACATAAGCTAAATAATGTACTACAATATCAAATATCGCACTAACTCATTCACAACACCTTTCAACGTGGCAAACGATGAAAATGCCTGTGGAAAATGCTTTTGTGCAGAAAGGAACCAACCCACATGGATCCTTTCTGCAGAATAGAAAATTATCAAAAAATGTATGTGGGTTGGTTCACCCACTGATAGAGGGCAGCATATGATTAATGTGGCTTGGTTCTTTTCTGCAGAAGCTGATATGTGGTGTATGGAAGCCAAGTATCAAAATTAATCACAAAATGCATTTTTGTGGGTTGGTTCCTTTCTGCAGAATCCCGTCCAATTAACATTGCCAAACCACTGAGGTAAAAAAATATATACTTGTGCATGGTATAGGGTAGTGTAATTTTTAACGACAGCCACAGAAAGATGGTTATGTGGTTGTCGATACCGACTGCTTAGCGTGTACTTCTGACAGCACGTCGAAGTGTACTGAGACTTTATCGACGAGAAAAATGTTCTCACCTGTTCCGGGGATCCGCCTGAGTAAGAGTTGGGCTCTACCGCACGGTAGAGTGTAACTTGGACGAAAGAATAGTCATCCCTTACACAAACAGTGTTGCCAACAACAGGATTAGGAAAATCTCAACATATAACTTTAAAAGTCACTAGAAATCACCAAAAATTAAATTTATGTTTTGGTAATTGAAAATAAGGCAACATATATTTAAAATTAAATCGGTTTATTTATATCATATAATTTGATAACAGAAAATAGAAAAAAAAATACAAATAAAACATTGAAAAACAAAAAAATCTATATAACTACTCTAAAAACAATATAAAAAATGGACCGAATTATTTTCCCTTCCTCTATGTCTAGAGGATACAAATTTAAAAATCTATTTAAATATTAATAAACAGAAAAAACGTTAGCGCCCAGAGAAATGAGAATATTTATTTAACTAGAAATTATCAAAAGTCGTATTTTCTTTGGTAATAATTCTATTCACAGCTAAAATTGTTAACCTACAAAATTCAAATATCTAGATTTTATGAACTTGCTTATTCAGTTTCAAGTAAATTAACAATTTCGTCTATGTCACAACCATCATCATCACAATTATTAGTATTATAGGCACTTTTTGTGCCAAAAACTTTAATAATATTGTCTGGTAAATCGTACGTATTGCAACATTTGCCAATACTTTTTAATCCGAATCGGATATGAAGCAAATTATTTAATAAGGATAATTTCATTTTATTTCTTAATTTGCTTTTTATCAGATTCATCGAACTAAACACTCTTTCGATGTCAGCATTTGAGTGCGGTAAACATAACATTTTAAAGGCAAAATGAACTAATTCTTTAAATGGATTTTCGTTTGATGCGTCCCGATAATTACTGACTTCAATCCAAAATTGTTCAGTATTTTGAAAATTTTGCCACTGTATTAAATGGATTTGTGCCCACTGATTTTCTACAGCAGAAATTTCAAAATCATTATTTGTAAATTCTTTAACGATATCAGTTATAGGGGTTTTATTATGTCTTAAACAATTATCAACAGAAAATAAATTCATTTTTTCCAACGTTTTAATATTATCAGGTAATCTATTTCGCAATTCTTTTGATAATTGTATAAGAAACGATACACAGCGTGATTTTATTAGAGTTTTATCGCGGTCTGATATCTGTCGACAACTATTTTCGAACGCAAAACCTAAATACGGATTAGGATCTATGTAATCTTCAAAATTATCTTTTAACAAATCTATTTTGTTTAGTCTGCCCGGAACTACAATTTTTGACACAATGTTGATATATAATTGCTTTAAATCATGACATAACTTGGTAGGATCTGCTGACATTGATTCAAAAATTTTATTTGTTTTTTGAACTAACTGGACTATGTCATAAACAAATGTTAAATATATCTTATTGTTTCTATCAGCATACATATTATAAAGTAATTCTGCCGTGTAACAATTTTCTTTGAGTCTTGAAATATCAAAATGGGCTTTAAGAGCATCCCATTGATCTAAAATTCGTTTGAGAGCTGGCTCAATGGATAACCATCGAGTATTGGCAACTTGCAAAATTTTTAAAGGTAGTTTACCGTCATTTATTAAAGAATATATTTGTTGATAAGCAAGTTGTTTTATAGAGGAATGGCTGAACCAATTGTATGTCTCTCGTATGAGAAATTCCATGTTACGAGGAATAGTATTCTCAGATGCTTTAGATACAGCAAGTTGTAATGAATGACATACACACCTTATCATTATAAGATTAGGAACTTCTTCTTTTAACTTTATAAATACCCCACTATGCACTCCAACCATTGTTGAAGCATTATCAACACCGATACCTGCTAAGCGATTTAATGGTAATTTAAACTTTGCAAGTGTTTCTTTAATGGCATTAACTATGACTTCAGCAGTGCCATCTTCAATGTGTACTAAATTTAGAAAAGTGCAAATAATTTTCTGTTGTCTCTTACTAAATAACGAATTGCAATACCCAACATTTTTAATACAGCAATATCAGTCGATTCATCTATAATTAAACTGTAGCACTCATTTATGTCAGACAATAAAGAATTTATAAAATGAGGCCCTACAACATTATTTATTAAATTGGTACACTTAGTCCTATGTAAAGATACTGTGTAGTCTTCTTTCTTATGTAAATCACTTAAGTGATCTACAGATCTAATAGATGTATGCATTGATACGTACAAACATAATTTAGCTTCTTTCCGTTGTTGTTCAGTAATAACACCTTGTGGTTTGAATGGTATTTTTTGTTGTCTGCTGCAGGAAAACGGTTTGGCAGCAGATTCATGTTTCTGCGTTTTGACATGTTTTTTGAGATCCGGAAGTCTTGCATTTAAGAGACACTTACAGACTTTGCAATAAGCTTTAGTCTCATCTGTGCTGCACGGGCTCAGCCATGGCTTTAACTCTGTAATTTTTTCCCATTCTGAACGATATTTTTGAGTATATTGTGGGGGCACTAAAAGAGTTATAACTGTAATTTTTAAAAATTACTTGTAAACTTTAGGTTTTAACTTACTGTTTATTGTTGGAACAATCTCACATTTACACCGACAACAAGCTACCAGCCACCAAAAAAAGGCACTAAAGACAGGTGAATTGCTTGGTTTAGTTAGGTTATGTGAAGTTGCACAATATACGTTAAGTCAAGTGAGCACCGTCAAAAGTTCAAAAGATTCACAACACAATACACAGTAAAAAGATTGAAGGCTTATAAAGAATTAAAGGCAATGAAAAGCAAAGCGACTAAGCGAGTGAAGCAACATAAGCACAACAGAGTCAACAGACCACAGACGAGAAGTAACAGACTACAGACTAACAGAACAGAACTAACAGAAGAATAAAACCAATAAGTCCAATAACCAAAACAGTAACAGATATACAATCCACAATATGATGCACAAGCACGTACGACAGGCCGGAGTGCCGCCGGCAGGCCGTCCGGCGTCCGGCCCGGATGCATTTTATGATTTTATGATGGTATGAATAGCATTGTGTTAGAAACAGATGCGTAACAGATGTCTAGTACTTTTCAACATTCCAACAAATTATTGAATTTTAACGGTTTTGACAGGCTTTAGAAAATCACCAAAAATTCCCTTCCATTAAATCGAAAATCACTAGATTTGAGACAAATCACAAATTAGTTCCAAAAATCTAAAATGAAGATCTGAAATCACTAGAAATGGTGACAAAATCACTAAATTGGCAACACTGTACACAAATCATTGGAATATGAAGGCTATAATGCCAATTAGAAGGAAAGTTTCCCTTCAGTGCATTTTAAATAAATGATAACAATCTTCTTTTAACAAATGATTTTAACAATTATTTTCAAAGTAAAAATTAATTAAAAAATTAAAGCAACAAAAATATACATATATATACATACATATATATATATATACAAAAATATTTGAAGCAGGCAAGCAAAAGCCAAGCACGCAATCGAACTACCAAAACTACCCCTCGGTCTACTCGGATAAACCCAGCCAAACCAGCAGGAAGGATAGGGGTAGCAGGATACCGGGGTTAGGGTAATTAGATGGGGTGACGGGGCGGTATGAGGGGACCTGCACCACGGTCCAGCTCGGTGGTGCGGCAGAGAGAGAAAGAGAGAAAAAAACCAGCACCACGGTCAAGCGCAGTAGTGCGGCAGAAGAAAAGGAAGGAAGAGAAAGAGAGAGAAGAAACCAGCACCACGGTCAAGCGCAGTAGTGCGGCAGAAGAAAAGAAAGGAAAGAGAGAGAGAAAGAACCAGCACCACGGTCAAGCGCAGTAGTGCGGCAGAAGAAAAGGAAGGAAGAGAAAGAGAGAGAGAAGGAACCAGCACCACGGTCAAGCGCAGTAGTGCGGCAGAAGAAAAGAAAGGAAAGAGAGAGAGAAAGAACCAGCACCACGGTCAAGCTCGGTAGTGCGGCAGAGAGAAAAGGAAGGAAGAGAAAGAGATAGAGGGAGAACCAGCACCACGGTCAAGCTCGGTAGTGCGGCAGAAGAAACGGAAAGAGGGAGAGAAAGAGAGAAGAGAACCAGCACCACGGGCAAGCTCGGTAGTGCGGCAGAAGAAACGGAAAGAGAGAAGAGAACCAGCACCACGGACAAGCTCGGTGCTTGAAATAAATCAGTTGTGACACTTTTAATGACATTAACCTGGACATTAATGGCAACCGTTTTCAGAGATTGCTTAGATGTTGTAGATAATTGCTTGCAATGCGTTGACATGGATCTCTTAAAATTAAACATAGGGTTAATAGTGCTTATGTTCAGTGAAATAAAATCCTCACTGTATGCATGGTTTGTGTCAATACTATACAAATAATATGGTTCTAGCAAGGGATGTACCTGGTTGCACATCAATTTTTCCAGCCCATCTCCTTAGGGTTGAGACTCCTGGTAAAGGGAAACCTATTTTTCTCAGTAAGCGGTAGGACCGAGCACCTCCTGCATACACTGATAAAGCAGAGGCAATATCGTCTGCAGTCCATTTAACTTGGTGGCCAGACTTCAGCTGTCGAAGCTGACCTTTGGTAAAAACCTTTTCAACTTGACGTAATTCTGCCTCTTTCTTTTGTATAACCGTTTTTAACTGAGCAACTTCTTGTTCCAAGATAGCGATTTTCTCTTGTGAACTAATGAAAACAAATAAACAGATATCTTATTGATAATTGAGCTGACAATATTAATTACTTACCATTCATCAGTTTGTGTTGAAACACAAGCAGTATTTGATTCTAACCTGATTTCTTCACTTTCAACATCCTCGGGTTCCAGAATTTGTGGGGTGTAACTGCATAAAACAATCAAATTAAAACACCAATGTCGAGCATAAAATAATTTCAGTACCTACCCAACATGAATATTTTGCATGAAATGTCTCCTGTTTAGCCTCTTTTCTCGATGGGATTCGGTAGGTAAATCACCTGGTAAATCCTTTTGTTTTGTTAGGTTAACTGAAGGCACAGCATCAGGTTTTAACTTCCACTTTGTAAAAGGCAGCTTTAGTAGTTTGTCCTTTACACAAAAATCACTATCCACAAAATGTTTAGAGCATATTCGTGCGGTTTTAACATTAAATTTGCGTTGTTGATAACATTTGTGCACCCATTTACCACAAATAGATTTGCTTTTTGGAAATGAAAAATACCTACATTCCACGTTGTAGTCCTTACTGCGTTTATTGTTGTTATTATTACAACCCACGACCGCACAAAATACCATTATGTTGGGAATAAAAACTTAGATTTTAGCTGATTTTAGCATAGCACGAAAGCAAACGAAAATGAACCGGGGACGCGGGAAGTGAATTTGTCACAGGATGACGTCACACGCAAGACAAGGACAGAGCACTGGATGCGCATGAGCGTATCTTAAAAGTCCTAATCATAGATTAAAGAATATACAGCTCTATTCCAATTCACTTCGTTAAAATTAACGATACCGTTAAAACAAAAATTAAAGACTAAATTATTAATCGTTATTCTAATAAGTAGAACTTGCTTTAAAACTGGCGTTAATTTTGCCGTTTTTAAAGCACAATTCTTTATTATTAGCGCCATACCAGTGTGTAGCATTAAGTTATCTGACATATCGTTAAAACCAATTTGACGTATGGATGCACTTCATCTGATAAACGTTTTACTTCTGGAAGAAGTAGAAGAAGCTGAAGAAGGGTAAGTATAATGAAGTACTGAAACTAAATGTGTGTATATTAAGTTAAATCGAAACTTTTCACAGATACATGTTAAATTTACATAGACGTAGAATTCGTGATTATTACAATCCGTTTGATATTCCCAACTATTATTTTAAACAATTATTCAGATTTGAAAAAGAAATGGCTGCTGCAATTATAGCTGAAATATCGCCATTCATGTTAGCCCGAAGGTACATTTCAGGTATCTCAAAAGAATTAAAAGTAATCTTGTTTATTGTTTCCAGCCTTATTTTGTGGAACTCCATAATCATGAAATAAATAAAGATTATTAAAAGTTTCACAGTTTTATTAAAATATACCTGACAATATTGTTTCGACAGCTATGCTGTCATTATCAAAGGTAATATAATTATAAACAAACACGTCGCTAAGGTAGATACAAAATAGGTAACTAGATAAAATAATAATAATAATAATAATAATAAAAATTAATAATAAAAATCATAATTAAACATCTAATACTTCCAGTAACGGAGAATTACTGAGCTCAAGTTGTTCATTCATTAAAGGTACCCTGAGTTTGTGTTTGTATATCTCAAAGGCTTCTAAAATGTCTAATTTGCGTTTGTTATTACAAAAATGTAGGAATTTAATATTATTTTGAGGAGTCATTGTGTGATTTTGTTCTAAAAGGTGTTTGGCGTAATTCGATTTTTCAGGATGTTTATTTTTGTAATGACGTACGTGTTCTTTATATCTTATGTCAAAATTTCGAAGTGTTTGTCCAATATATACCGAACTACAAAAAGAACAATTTAAACGGTAAATGCCCGATTTCATGATATCATGTGTTCTGTCTTTAGCATTAAATAAAAATGAAAAAGTGTTAGTGTTGGTTTTAAATGTTATTTTATAATTGTTGGTTTTTCTTAGTATATGTGCAATTTTTTCTGATATTTTGCCAAAATATGGTATAGATATGTAATTTGTGTCTTCTGTTTGATTGTCAATGGGATATATTCTTTTGATAGCTAACCTATAATCTTTTTGTTTAATTAAAGTGTCAATCATGTTCGGATTATAATGATTTGCATGTGCTAGTTGTTTAATGGTTGATATCTCTTTGCTAAAATCTGATTTTGTTAGTGGAATAGTTAAAGCTCTGTGTACTAATGATCTGTATGCTGCTATTTTATGTGTATTGTGGTGACAAGATTCATTTGGTATTGTTATGTCTGTTTGTGTTGGTTTTCTGTATATGGAAAATTCAAAAAGATTGTCTGCGTTAATCTTGATATTTAAGTCTAGAAAGTTTATAGCCCTGTTTTGTTCTGTTTCTAGTGTAAATTTTATATTAGGATGGATATTGTTTATAAGAATTAAAAATTCATTGATAACCTCAAAAGAACTGTCAAAACAAGCTAAAATGTCATCAATATAACGAAACCAGAAGATAATGTGTTTAGAGAGGTTTAATTCAAATATTCGATCTTCAAACTTGTCCATAAATATGTTAGCTAATAGAGGACTTAGAGATTACCCATAGGTAAACCATCCTTTTGTAAATAAATTATGTTATTAAAAGTGAAATAATTTTGACTTATACAAAGGTCAAATAATTGAATTAACTCTAACCTTTTAACTAATTCTATATTACTATTGATCAAGAAACTATCTAATAGAGGAATACATTCTTGTGGGGGTATTCTGGAGAACATGTTGCAAATATCAAAACTAACAAGTTTTGAATGTGGTGGAAGATGTATGTTTTGCAGCTTATCTACTAATTCTAATGAATTTCTAACAGAGTATTTCGATTTGTAACCTATCGTGTTAATAATCTGGTTCAGTTTTTTGGATAAAATGTGATTAGGTGCATTGATGTATGATACAACTGGTCTTATTGGCATATTCTGTTTGTGGGTCTTCACTAATCCATACAGTTTAGGAATTTGTGGGTTTTTATTAATGATTTGTTGCTTTTCTAATTCTGAAAAGCAGATATTGCAGTTTTCTAAACCTTGTTTTATTTCTTTTTGGAATTTTGTGGTTGGGTTTTTGTTTAACGTTTCAAAATTTTCTTTATTAATAAATTCATTAACTTTTTGTATGTAAATATCTTTAGAAAGAATTACCAAAGTGCTACCCTTATCTGCTTTAACAGAAATTAGATTGTTCTCTGTGATTTTCTGTTTTATAGATTGAAGAAGTGATATGTTAGATGTGTTGTACATTTTGTCCTGTTTCAAAGACATCTCTTTTAACAAATTCGAAATTTGGAATTTTGCATAGTTATTATGATCTTTCTTAAGTATAGTTTCGCATTCAACGGCCAAAATTTCTTTAATTTTGTTGGTAAATTTTGGAAAAGGACAAAATTTGAAACCTTTGTTAAGAAATCGTGTTTCTCTGTCATTGAATGTTATATTTGACAAGTTTATGAAACGAGGATAAAAGTTTGCAGTGTTCTGACAATTATGGTTATTTTGTAGTGTACGTTTTGTTGTACAAGTCGATGAAGTTTATTTTTCTGTGTGGTGTATTTTTTGAATTTAATGTGACTGACGGTTTCTCTAATGTCAAAATCTAAGATGTCAAATTGGATATTGTGTAATTTATGAGTAAGTTCTGTATAGAGTACCTTTATATAAACGTGCATATTGTCTCTTATACTAAACCATTTCTTCGATTCTTCTTTGAGCCATCTTCTTTATGAAATCGGGCATTTACCGTTTAAATTGTTCTTTTTGTAGTTCGGTATATATTGGACAAACACTTCGAAATTTTGACATAAGATATAAAGAACACGTACGTCATTACAAAAATAAACATCCTGAAAAATCGAATTACGCCAAACACCTTTTAGAACAAAATCACACAATGACTCCTCAAAATAATATTAAATTCCTACATTTTTGTAATAACTAACGCAAATTAGACATTTTAGAAGCCTTTGAGATATACAAACACAAACTCAGGGTACCTTTAATGAATGAACAACTTGAGCTCAGTAATTCTCCGTTACTGGAAGTATTAGATGTTTAATTATGATTTTTATTATTAATTTTTATTATTATTATTATTATTATTATTTTATCTAGTTACCTATTTTGTATCTACCTTAGCGACGTGTTTGTTTATAATTATATTACCTTTGATAATGACAGCATAGCTGTCGAAACAATATTGTCAGGTATATTTTAATAAAACTGTGAAACTTTTAATAATCTTTATTTATTTCATGATTATGGAGTTCCACAAAATAAGGCTGGAAACAATAAACAAGATTATTTCGTCTTCGTTAGAAGAACAAGCCAAGTTATACAAGAAACTTATGATCAAACACGGAATCGCAAGTCAGAATGTTTGGTTTAACCAAGAATGTCTGAAACGTCAGGTTATTCCTAACTACATAAACATCACTACCAGAACCAAGAATTCGATTACTGAAAAAGTGATTAGGAATGCTAAAAGAAGATGGCTCAAAGAAGAATCGAAGAAATGGTTTAGTATAAGAGACAATATGCACGTTTATATAAAGGTACTCTATACAGAACTTACTCATAAATTACACAATATCCAATTTGACATCTTAGATTTTGACATTAGAGAAACCGTCAGTCACATTAAATTCAAAAAATACACCACACAGAAAAATAAACTTCATCGACTTGTACAACAAAAACGTACACTACAAAATAACCATAATTGTCAGAACACTGCAAACTTTTATCCTCGTTTCATAAACTTGTCAAATATAACATTCAATGACAGAGAAACACGATTTCTTAACAAAGGTTTCAAATTTTGTCCTTTTCCAAAATTTACCAACAAAATTAAAGAAATTTTGGCCGTTGAATGCGAAACTATACTTAAGAAAGATCATAATAACTATGCAAAATTCCAAATTTCGAATTTGTTAAAAGAGATGTCTTTGAAACAGGACAAAATGTACAACACATCTAACATATCACTTCTTCAATCTATAAAACAGAAAATCACAGAGAACAATCTAATTTCTGTTAAAGCAGATAAGGGTAGCACTTTGGTAATTCTTTCTAAAGATATTTACATACAAAAAGTTAATGAATTTATTAATAAAGAAAATTTTGAAACGTTAAACAAAAACCCAACCACAAAATTCCAAAAAGAAATAAAACAAGGTTTAGAAAACTGCAATATCTGCTTTTCAGAATTAGAAAAGCAACAAATCATTAATAAAAACCCACAAATTCCTAAACTGTATGGATTAGTGAAGACCCACAAACAGAATATGCCAATAAGACCAGTTGTATCATACATCAATGCACCTAATCACATTTTATCCAAAAAACTGAACCAGATTATTAACACGATAGGTTACAAATCGAAATACTCTGTTAGAAATTCATTAGAATTAGTAGATAAGCTGCAAAACATACATCTTCCACCACATTCAAAACTTGTTAGTTTTGATGTTTGCAACATGTTCTCCAGAATACCCCCACAAGAATGTATTCCTCTATTAGATAGTTTCTTGATCAATAGTAATATAGAATTAGTTAAAAGGTTAGAGTTAATTCAATTATTTGACCTTTGTATAAGTCAAAATTATTTCACTTTTAATAACATAATTTATTTACAAAAGGATGGTTTACCTATGGGTAATTCTCTAAGTCCTCTATTAGCTAACATATTTATGGACAAGTTTGAAGATCGAATATTTGAATTAAACCTCTCTAAACACATTATCTTCTGGTTTCGTTATGTTGATGACATTTTAGCTTGTTTTGACAGTTCTTTTGAGGTTATCAATGAATTTTTAATTCTTATAAACAATATCCATCCTAATATAAAATTTACACTAGAAACAGAACAAAACAGGGCTATAAACTTTCTAGACTTAAATATCAAGATTAACGCAGACAATCTTTTTGAATTTTCCATATACAGAAAACCAACACAAACAGACATAACAATACCAAATGAATCTTGTCACCACAATACACATAAAATAGCAGCATACAGATCATTAGTACACAGAGCTTTAACTATTCCACTAACAAAATCAGATTTTAGCAAAGAGATATCAACCATTAAACAACTAGCACATGCAAATCATTATAATCCGAACATGATTGACACTTTAATTAAACAAAAAGATTATAGGTTAGCTATCAAAAGAATATATCCCATTGACAATCAAACAGAAGACACAAATTACATATCTATACCATATTTTGGCAAAATATCAGAAAAAATTGCACATATACTAAGAAAAACCAACAATTATAAAATAACATTTAAAACCAACACTAACACTTTTTCATTTTTATTTAATGCTAAAGACAGAACACATGATATCATGAAATCGGGCATTTACCGTTTAAATTGTTCTTTTTGTAGTTCGGTATATATTGGACAAACACTTCGAAATTTTGACATAAGATATAAAGAACACGTACGTCATTACAAAAATAAACATCCTGAAAAATCGAATTACGCCAAACACCTTTTAGAACAAAATCACACAATGACTCCTCAAAATAATATTAAATTCCTACATTTTTGTAATAACAAACGCAAATTAGACATTTTAGAAGCCTTTGAGATATACAAACACAAACTCAGGGTACCTTTAATGAATGAACAACTTGAGCTCAGTAATTCTCCGTTACTGGAAGTATTAGATGTTTAATTATGATTTTTATTATTAATTTTTATTATTATTATTATTATTATTATTTTATCTAGTTACCTATTTTGTATCTACCTTAGCGACGTGTTTGTTTATAATTATATTACCTTTGATAATGACAGCATAGCTGTCGAAACAATATTGTCAGGTATATTTTAATAAAACTGTGAAACTTTTAATAATCTTTATTTATTTCATAATTAAAAGTAAGTTCTATATTTAGTTAAAAATTGAAATTGTAATGTTTTTGTTAGATTTTAGCTACCTTGAGTTATTTTGCTACTGGATCATACCAAAAAGTCATTGGGCAAGATTTCGCTGTAGGTATGAGTCAGCCTATGATAAGCAGAGCAATTTCAGAAGTAACCGACGTATTTGTAAACCACTTACTACGTAACCACATTAGATTTCCACAAACTCCTGAAAGTTTTGAACATGTGAAAAATGGGTAATTTAAATTAAAGAAGGACAAAAAGTTTCTACTCAACATTTTTTAGGTTTTATCAAAAATTCAATGTAGGAGGTATAATAGGTGCCGTTGATGGCACACACATTGCAATTAATGCACCAGCAAATAATGACGAAGAACATCCACCGGTCGTATATTATAACAGAAAAGGATACTATAGTATCAACACCCAAGTGGTAATAGAATTACCTACTTTCTGAAAACTTTTTTAGCCGTTAGCTTGACTTTTAGATCTGCGATTCCGATATGACAATCTTATCAGCGAACGCACGATTTCCTGGTTCTACACACGATTCTGCTATATGGGCCTCGTCCAGTATAAGGAGAAATTTGGCAAACTTGTATGTGCAAGGTTTGCAAAATATGTGGTTATTAGGTATTATTTTCCCGTTTTCCGGTAATGTAATGAACATCACATAAACAGTGGTATACACTTTATTAAAGGTGACTCGGGATATCCCATAGAACCTTGGTTATTAACACCGATAGAAGGTGCAGCAGCAGGTACTCCAGAAGCACGGTACACAGCTCATCATAAGACTATGAGAAACACTGTAGAACGTTGTATTGGTGTTTTAAAAATGAGATTTCGATGTCTAACCAAAGCAAGGTGTATGTATTACCACCCAATACGTGCGGGGAAAATGATATATGCGTGCATGATTTTACACAATTTTGCTATTCGATTCAATTTAAATTTAGAGGATGAGAATGACTATGATGAAGAAGAGATTGATGAAGATGAACCTCCTATTAATAGTAAGTTGTTTATGCAAATTATTTACATAGTTTTATATTGACACCATTATTATTGTTATTTACAGATCCTTTCAGAGGCATAAATCTGTTAGCTGAAGGAAGAAGGGTTCGAGCAACATATATTAGGAATTATTTTCAAAATAATTAAATGTATTTTATAAAAGAAATAGAACAGTTTTTACATTCTTTTTGTTACCTATTTATTTTCCTTATTAACAATAGTGTTTACAAGATGATTGATAGATGTACTCAAAGTTAAAATGTTATCAGACAAAGTATTGTTCGATTGCACAACCTTTTCTACCGATTGAGAATACTCTTTGATCAACTCTTGGAGTTTCGTCGTTCGTGCCGTCATGTTCCGTTTTTTCCTTTGTAAGGAATTCTTGAGAATAATTTTCGTTCCTCTAGTTTCTTTGCTTGCACTTGGTTCTACCGTACTAGTTGTTATAGATTGTGATGCACGAGTTGCGTTCTGAGGAAACAGTATTTCAGTAGCCTTCAAAACTTCAGTTTCCAAATTTTCAACTGATTCGGTGGCGTCAGCCGAGTGGTTACTTTCTTCGTTCATGTCCATTAAACCAGCTTCTGGTAAATTTGCCCCTTCTACGGCAACCTTCTTTAATAAGCCCAATAGTCGCTCCTCATAGTCAAGAAGAAATTTATTTTTTTTCTCGCCACCACCGGTTCCTCTAATTTCTTCTTGTAGTAGCCGGTTCTTTTTCTTCGTATTATTTTTCAGTTCAGTGAAGACTTTCTTCCACTGAACAACAGTTTTCGCTGGTCCTTGTCCCAAGCTGTTCAAACCCTCTACCAAAGAATTCCACTTATCGCGGTAAGAATTTTCTTTGAGCGGGTGGCTCTTGTCCTGATAGACCATATCAGGGTTTTTCTCCAAAAAATTTACAAAATATTCGAACTGTTGTTTAGTGGTTCTTTGGCTTCTTTTTTTAATTTCATTCATTTTTGTGTTATTGACCGCGTCACTTTACAAAAATCGAATTGTGATGAATGTCAAAATCAATACGTCAAAATATTAGTTTAGCCTACTTTTTTTAACAATTTTTGTTTGTTCACAATTTATTCATCTATTATGCAGCTATGTTCAGACAATTAAGTTAAAGAATTGTGTTAACGATATCAAACTTAAAGCATAACATAACTTTACTGACATTAGAATAAACATCTAAACACTTGACCGTTAACACCGTTGTCGTTAGTTAACTTTAAAGACATTCGTTAAAATTAAAGCATCAGAATTGGAATAGAGCTGATATATTGTTAGGTAGATGGCCGACTCTACACGATTCCGGTTTCGTTCATTTTAGTTCTTACGCCCGTCACAAGAAGCGCTGGCGTTACTTTCAGTTTTAATGCTCATCTATAGTTTGTTTCAAAATGGTTGCATTCAGCAGAAAAAGCTGCTAGCGCTACTTACACCTCTGCTAGAAAAGAGCGCTCAGTGTTCTGCTGTTCGAACGAAATGTTTTGATATGTCAATTGATGTCAATTGTCAGGTGGTCATAACCTAAAAGCATTTTTCCTCGTGCATAAAAGTGTTTGGAATTATATTTAGCTGTGCTGTGATATTATTCAGTAATCAGTAGTGTTTAATTTTTGTGTTTGGAATTCGGTGCCGGTAAAGAGCCTCAGTAAAAGGTAGGTAAATTGCAACTTACAGATAAATAAATAACTGATAATAAATGATGTAAATCCTCTGAGTAATGTTTCTTATTTAAGCCTTCCTAAAATTGAAAATGGAGATGATATTCATGGAAGACGATGGCTTTGACCTAGATGTTCTGTTGGGAGCCGTGGAAGTACTAGCTGAACCGATTGAGATTATGAACATTAATCAAGAACGAAGAGAAATTCCTAGAAATCAACATTATGTTGAAACAGTGGTGCCTAGATATGATGACATATCCTTTAGAGAACATTTTCGAATGTCCAGAGAAGTGTTTCAAGTATGTTTAAATTATCGTGTGATGGAAAACTGGTGATTATGTACAAACATCAATATATTTTCAGAATTTATTTTTGGTAGTCGGACATACTAGACCCGGTTTAAGAAATGCACGCATTGAACTGAACAAAAAACTATTGTATACAATCTGGATTTTGGCCAAGCAAGAAAGTTTTTTAGCTTGTGGAGACCGATTTGGTTTAGCAAGGAGTACAGGCTACTATGTTCTTCAGGAAATAATGTCAGTTTTATTAGAAATAATGCCCCAATACATAACATGGCCCAATGACCATCGGACAGCTGTTAATGTAAGTAAATATTGTAATCAGATTTATGGATTATAGCAAAATATGTATTGCAGATTTTTCACGAACGCTCCAATGGTTTTCCCGGAGTTATTGGTGCCATAGATGGTTGTCATATTAGAATTAAGCAGCCCACAGACAATCCCCATGATTACTACAATAGAAACAAATATAATTCAATCATTTTGCAAGGTGAGATAAAGATATCTGAGCAACATGTATATTATAACAACATTATATTAATATTTGTAGGTACTGCAGACCATAACCTTAAGTTTATCGATATTTTCGTTGGAATGCCAGGTCGCATGCATGATGCAAGAGTTTTTAGGAATAGTCCTATTTATAGAAGAATAACAAATATTGAGAATCCCTTGTTACCCCCAAATTTTCACATCTTGGGAGATAGCCATCAGCATATCCACTAATGCCTATTTTGATGACTCCATTTAGAGACAATGGCCATTTAAACAGAAGCCAAGTTAACTACAATACAAAACTGAGCTCTATAAGATCTGTCATTGAACGGGCGTTTGGAAGACTCAAAGGAAAATTTCGGAGATTAAAGGATTTAGAGATTTGTGATCCTGATATTGGAACCAGCATGATTGCCGCTGCATGTGTTTTACACAACTTTCTTATTGATAATGACCATGATGATGAAGATTTTGAAATTGATGAAGAAGAAATTCAGCAAGTAGATGACAATGAAGTTCATGAACTAGAAAATCGCGAAGAAGCTGCAATTAAAAGAACAAATATAATGAAATAAATAAAGATTATTAAAAGTTTCACAGTTTTATTAAAATATACCTGACAATATTGTTTCGACAGCTATGCTGTCATTATCAAAGGTAATATAATTATAAACAAACACGTCGCTAAGGTAGATACAAAATAGGTAACTAGATAAAATAATAATAATAAAAATTAATAATAAAAATCATAATTAAACATCTAATACTTCCAGTAACGGAGAATTACTGAGCTCAAGTTGTTCATTCATTAAAGGTACCCTGAGTTTGTGTTTGTATATCTCAAAGGCTTCTTTTTTTTTTTTTTTTTTTTTTTTTTAATAGAATTTGTACCTGCTCAACAATATACATTGTTATACAAGGTATTGCTAACAAAGGTACTTAACAGAATGAAGTAATGTGAGTGGCAATTAATAGCCGCTTGAAATAATAGCTAGGGTTCACTTGCACTTTAGTTTACCGTATGTTCACTAGGTTCTTGATTTAGTGTTATTTGTCACTTAATCATCACCACTGTCACTTTCAATAATGTCTTGGGGTAGCTTGCGTTTTAGACGTGTATGGATGTGTCTTTGACCTAGATGATAAGAGATAGCACCACTGCAGTTGATAAGGTTATTGTGAAACGTTTTGGTCAGCTTGATGATGTGATCTTGAATTGTGGATACGCCTAGTTCTTGGTGGAGCTGTTGGTTAGTGATAAACCAGGGAGCGTTGACTGTCATGCGGAGAATTTTATTTTGTAGAATCTGGATTCGATTTAAGTTGGTTTTTGAAGTGTTAGCCCATATCACGCACCCGTAGAGAACTAAAGGACGTATTAATGATTTGTACAGTAGGGTCATACAGTCGATTCTCATAGAAGAATTCCTGTTGATGAGTGGATAAAGTTGGATAAGTCGCGCATGGCCCTCGTTCAATTTTTTCAGAATATGGTATTTCCATGTAAGCCGTGTATCGAGGTAGACGCCAAGGTATTTTACTGGCTCGTCCTTAGTGTTCCACTGGATAGGGTGGTCGTTAATCGTGATGAGAGATGGAGTTGTGATTTTCCGGAGCGAAAATATTTTAGTGACGCACTTAGAATTATTTATTGTTAAGTTCCATTGCTTAAACCATCTGCTTAGAATGTTGGTGGCAGCTTGAAGTTCGGCGATTGCTTGTTCTAAGTGTTCGTGTTTGGTTAGCACTACCGTGTCGTCGGCAAACATTGATAGGTTAGCGTTGGTAGCCGGAATGTCGTGCATATAGATATTAAAGAGAATGGGACCCAGTATGCTCCCTTGCGGGACCCCAGCGTGTATAGTTCTGGTGGCCGATAAGCTTGTATGCACTTTGACAGCGAATGTGCGATTTTCTAGAAACGAAAATAAAACGGACTTGATGTACTCGGGTAATTGTAGATGTGTGATTTTGTATTTTAAGCCTTCTGTCCACACGCGGTCGAAGGCTTGGGCAATGTCTAAAAACAGGGTGGTGACGTGTTGTTTGCTCTCGAAGCCTCGTTCAATGGTCTCGGTCATTCTCTGTAGTTGGTGACAAGTGGAGTGGTCAAAGGCTTCTAAAATGTCTAATTTGCGTTTGTTATTACAAAAATGTAGGAATTTAATATTATTTTGAGGAGTCATTGTGTGATTTTGTTCTAAAAGGTGTTTGGCGTAATTCGATTTTTCAGGATGTTTATTTTTGTAATGACGTACGTGTTCTTTATATCTTATGTCAAAATTTCGAAGTGTTTGTCCAATATATACCGAACTACAAAAAGAACAATTTAAACGGTAAATGCCCGATTTCATGATATCATGTGTTCTGTCTTTAGCATTAAATAAAAATGAAAAAGTGTTAGTGTTGGTTTTAAATGTTATTTTATAATTGTTGGTTTTTCTTAGTATATGTGCAATTTTTTCTGATATTTTGCCAAAATATGGTATAGATATGTAATTTGTGTCTTCTGTTTGATTGTCAATGGGATATATTCTTTTGATAGCTAACCTATAATCTTTTTGTTTAATTAAAGTGTCAATCATGTTCGGATTATAATGATTTGCATGTGCTAGTTGTTTAATGGTTGATATCTCTTTGCTAAAATCTGATTTTGTTAGTGGAATAGTTAAAGCTCTGTGTACTAATGATCTGTATGCTGCTATTTTATGTGTATTGTGGTGACAAGATTCATTTGGTATTGTTATGTCTGTTTGTGTTGGTTTTCTGTATATGGAAAATTCAAAAAGATTGTCTGCGTTAATCTTGATATTTAAGTCTAGAAAGTTTATAGCCCTGTTTTGTTCTGTTTCTAGTGTAAATTTTATATTAGGATGGATATTGTTTATAAGAATTAAAAATTCATTGATAACCTCAAAAGAACTGTCAAAACAAGCTAAAATGTCATCAACATAACGAAACCAGAAGATAATGTGTTTAGAGAGGTTTAATTCAAATATTCGATCTTCAAACTTGTCCATAAATATGTTAGCTAATAGAGGACTTAGAGAATTACTGTGAAACTTTTAATAATCTTTATTTATTTCATGATTATGGAGTTCCACAAAATAAGGCTGGAAACAATAAACAAAAATATAATGAACATCTTGTAATAGTAATATTTTTTATTAGTAAAGTCTAAATACACAAAGATATAGGAGTATTATTCGTTTTTGTTATTGGTGGTTCCATATTCAACAAAGGCCCTTAAAATGTCATTTCTCTGTTGCTGAATGGCATTGTTGTTTTCAACTGCTTGACGTAATAATTTAATTTCATTCACTCTCGATTCTTCAATTTCCAATATTGCTTCTTGCGGAAATTGTACAACGCACGATTTCGAATCGATTTGTCCTTGTTGCTATTTTCCTTCATGACTAGGTGGCTGGATACAGTTTGTGATGGGCTCGCTGAAGATACACAAAACATATCGTTGCTTGTGTCTGGCAGAGTTGGTGATGGCCTAGGTAAAGACACACAGGAAGTATTTTCTGAAGAGCACGCATTATTGTTGTGAATGTCTGTAGCTAATGATGAGATTGTGTTTGGCATATTCATGGTTCTGTCCTGAATATAAATTTCTTCAAATTGGTCAAAATACTCCCAGGTCATTCTTCCTCTTCCAGTCTTTCGTGTGTTGTCTTTAATGGTGGTGTAAGTTTTTTTTAAATTACGCCACTTTCTGTCGAGTGCTGAACATGTTATGTAGTACCCCTTTTGAATGAAGATTTCCTTAATTTCGTTCCACAACGTCTTTTTTTAATTTTTGGATCACGAAATCTATTCACTCTTTCCATGTATTCATTTATTAAAAATAAAGTGGTGGTTCTGCTCCAATTAAAATTTTCCTCTGCAGTTTCTGCTTGTCTGCTTTCATTAGTATTAGATCTTACATTAGGGTGGCTGTTATTGCTAATAGTAGCCATCGCTGCCATATTTTCCACTTCATCTGTCTCAACTGGAGCCGGCTCTTCAACCATGTAATAAATCGAGTCATCTATAAAATGAAAAAATTCAAATCAAATACTCGTATACCTACTTTTTTGAGGTTAGAATAACTATTATGTGACGAACTGATATCTTTGCCTTTTCTGTATTATTTATTCGTTTTACTTACTATTAGTGTGTGTATTTTCATCCTCCTGGTCGTCCGTATCTTCATACCTAATTAAATTTATAAAAGTGGCCATTTCCCGCTGTTTTGTCGCTTGATAGCTCAATCTGCTCAACATGTAGCACAAATATTTTACGCTTCAAAAAATGGCGTCCGTTCCACAACATGTTGTGTTGTAGCGGTTGGTAGCGCAAGCGTTCAGCAGAATTTACTAAACAGTTCCGGAACTGTTTGATCTGCTGAATGCAACCAATGCAATGGTTTTTTACACTTATGATAGAAAATGCCGCGAACCCTATTGCTAATTCAACGGGCTATGGCAGTTCTATCAAAAAATGTAATAAAACATTGCATTGTGTGATGTAATTGTCAAGGAATTAGAAAATTCAACAAAAAGGAGTTACAATTCACCAACACTTTTTATTTAATTAATTATTACATATTTACAAGTAATACAATAGGTACATGACATTAAAAAAACAGATTAGCACACTATACATATACATACATATATTTACAAATTAGCTACTTAATTGTTTTTCCACACGAATTCTATTTGATTTGGCCTTATTTTTCATGTGCAGCCGCAGTGCCTGTTGCTTAATAGGGTCATTAATGTTTACAGATTGTAACCCTTTTAAAATTTTATTAACATTCTGGACCCACGTAAAACAATAAAAATTTATAAAAAAATTGACAAACATTTTATATAGTTCATGGTCCTTACAAGTGCCAAACCATTGGTTGTCAATGTTAGTATTAATTATAAGAAACAATTTCCTATGTAAATTGTTTTCATAACAAATACGTGGCAGCCAATGGTGTGTTATCTGGACACATAAATTAAACAAAATAACAAATTTTGTCCTAGGTCTCAATAGCGCATTTGCGGTATACTCTCTGCTTCGAATTAGACTATGTTCCACAGTTTCTTCCCGGGTTATTAAGTCGGTTCGACAAACAGCACAGGTACCAATGGATTTTAAAAGTTTTTTAGCCACATACCCAGCCAGATACCCGTGAAGGCCCACAATGGTGTCATTAATATTTGACTTTAAGGATATACGATGTGTGTCTCCATAATTGAGTGGCACTACGTGGTCTTCACTAACGTGCGAATTATTAGGGTCTAGGAAATAGCCTAAGCTATCTAGAGCACCTTCGGTGTGGTCCTCTTCACAATTTGCATTCAAGGAATGGGAAGCCATGAAGTTGTTAATGATCAACGTTTTAAATGCACTGCGAAATGCAGTACACGATGGATTCACATTTCGAACTCCATGGCTTCGAATGCTGCTGAAAAAGTTCTCCAGTGGATCCTGGTTGAAGTTGCGAGGCAGTAAAAACTCGAAGCCAACCAATTGCAACTTCTGCCACAATAAATTAATATTTCGCAGACTCAGAATCCAATTTGTCACTGTTGGAGGAACAAATTCCTTGCCATTTCCAAAGAATTTCATGGATTCAAGGACTTTGATGGCTTCTCTCCAAAATGCGACGTGTTCTGTAGCCTTAGTAACGGCACGTCTTAAAATCTTTCCGTCTTTTGGTTGTACACTTGATCCATTTACACTGTCGAACAGCTTATCCATGAACAAGACAAAGTTAGCTGTGCCAATAGCTTCGTCTGGCATCAGTCCTTCACGCCCTGAAACAGTAAATTAGACTTGCGATAATGCAACATCAAACACAAGCCTTACCATGTGTAACAAGCCCTCTCATTGTTGACTGCACCCGATGCGAAAACACTTGAGCAGCATACTTGACCTTCATTTTCTTTATTTTTTTTCTATCCACATGCGCGTCAGTCAAACGACTAAGCATGCGGAAATCGTCATCTGCATGAAAATCTATTTCGTATAGTTGTTCCACATGTCTCCAAGTTGCAACTTGTTCATTCTCAAGTTTCCATCTAAAGCGAAGGTCATACTTCAACATATTGTTTCTAATACCTTTTAACAGATGAGGGAAGTCAAATAATGGGAATATCTCTTCACCATCAACCAAAAACGAATACCCTTCATGTGTCCGACCTTCTCTAACAGCATTCATTTTGGTTTCCTGTACCAACATATTAATGGCTGCCTTATTGTACTGGTCACAGATCGTTGCGTTTACAACGAATCCCATATCCAATAAATGGTGTACAAAAATTTTAACATATTTTGCTATTTCAGCATTTGCCATGCCATTTTGGGAAAAAAAGAAAGCAATTGGTTGTTTCCATTTCTTCGCTACACCTTTGAGCATAAACACCATGGCATGGTCAGCGATCTTAGATGAATCACCCTCAGAGGTGTTTTTCTGGAAACCTTCTATTGTCTCCTTGCCTTTGTGATACTGTAACGAGGGCTGCAACGAAATCTCGTCAAACATTAGCACACAGTGTCTGTCCCGCGGGTTTAACTGTTGCACACTTCTTCTCAGGTTTTCCAAAATAGACAAGTTGACTCCGCAGTCAAATGGAACTTTCGACAGCAAGGACAGTAATGTCTTGCGAGATGGTACAGCAAAGATTTTTCTCAGCAGCTTATAATTTCTTGGTCCTTGTTTTAGCAAAGCCAACGCAAGAATCTTGTCTTCTCTACTATAGCGTCGTCCCCTTGGAACTTTTCTTTGCTGCGTAATTTGTGACAGAAGAAAGTTGTATGTGTAGCTATTTACTTTATTCTGAAATATTGCGCCACTCTCTGTTTCTTTTATTGCAGCTTCCACTCGTTCTTTGTTACTAATTAGGGTAGAAGCACCGGTTGTGGCCACTTTAAGCGTTTTACACATTTCAAAAATACATATTTTGCAATCTACAAAAATTGTATTTATGGTATCGTAGCCAAAATAAAGAGCGCACTTTTAAGAATTGAGTTATAAGCAGGAGCCTAGTAACAATTATAGTTGATTCACGAAAAAAATTATAGTTTTCCAACTTGACAAAAAACACCATTTGTGGCCACTTCTGCACCGATTGTCGCCATTGAATGCACCGGTTGTGGCCACCTCAATAACAAAGAGTGTATAATAGGAAAAGGCTTTATTTTAATTATAAATATGAGTGTTTGAAACATTGTAAATAATTAAATATATCAATAGGAACAAAACAAAAATATAAAAACATAATATTAATTATTGAAAAACGAACTCAAATATAAATGTTTTGAAACAACAATAAACTTACATTTTAATAGGAACAAAAAAAGAATAACAAATAGATAAGTATACAAAAATAATAATGTTAATTAGAAACAAATTCATCTAGTTGCTTCATTTCAGGAACCGTGTATGCACCCCTCATATTGAAAACCTGGGGTTCTTCAATTACCATGATTATATCGTCTATTCTATACCAAAGGAGATCATTTTTTTCTGGCCATTTCCAGTGGTCTCTGCCACTTTTTGTCATAGCACAGCAGAAGTATTCATCATTTTGTATATTGACAACTTTAGCTGGATACAATTCCTTATTATATTTAATAATTACGTATGATCCAGAATTTATCGATCTACTAGTTTCACTATGGTCTGATTTATTTTTATTCTTACTTCCCTTATCACCTATACGTAATTGATCAGTCTTTGACTTGGATTTATCAGTCTTGGTTTCAGGTTCATCAGTATCAGTCTTTTCGGTTTCGTTGGTTCTAGGTTTTTTGATATTTCTATCAATTTCTTTAACGTTCCGTTTCCGTTTAGGCACATTTTTTGCGTTCTCTTTCGCTTCCATCAACTCTACCCACTTATCAGACGTAATAACAGATGGTAACTTCAGTTTTGATTGCTTTTTCTTTTCTTTTCCTCCTTCTGTTTTATCATTTATATTAGGCCACACATTTATGTCACTGAGCACTTCGCTAACAGTCTTCTTCTTTAAAAACCTTATTTCTTTATCATCTTCAAATTCAGCATTTTCTTCTGCTAATCGATGTCCGGTTTGCAGTACATTAATTTCCTTTTCTTCTTCACATTTCGATGTTAGCTCTTCAAACATGTTCTCTCCGCTTTCACTTAGCAATCTCTCGGGTGTAAGAGTGATATCTTCTAAAATGTTTACATCCAATGAAGGCGTATCTTGCCTGTTTTCAAATTCTGGAAAGTCAAAAATCATCAAATTTTCGTTATCATTGTCTAGATTTATTTCTAAGTCAGAAAAGACTTTTCCATCAACTTCGCTGTTTGTATGTTTAAAAGTTTTCCATAACTTAAAAAGCTCTAGATATTTTTCTTCTCCGCTCCACACACTCTGCGATGTATTAGTGGTGAGAAATTGTTTCAGAACAGACGGTTCGATTTTTTGTTCAATACATCGAAGTATCTCAGCATCAGAATCAGATTCTTTCGGTTCGGAATTTGGTTGAATTTCCTCAAAGCTTTTTTTAATGCATTTGCTATAATCAGGAGCATTTTCATCGAAAGGATATAGTCCGCAGCTACGAAAACCAGACACCACACTCTTCTGAAAATTTTCTGTACGCAGAAGTGTATTTAGTGCAGAAGGCACATCTTTTTTTTGAATTGACATTCCGTCGTGCTCAAGACGCCATTTACGTGTTACCTTCTTCCAAGCTTGTTTTAACGGGTAAAAAAAAGCCACATCTAAGGGCTGCAACATGTGAGTTGTATTTGGTGGGAGACAAATAAGAATTATACCATTCATTCGACAAAGTGTGCTTAGACTCAAAGATAAGTGCGATCCGTGGCCATCCATAAATACTACTACAGGTCTGGGAATTTTGTTTAAATCTAAATGCTTAATAAATATATTGGCAAAATATTCGTAAAATTGCTTGCTTTGCATCCAACCGGTGTCCGATATTCCTACCCCCCAACCAGAGGGAGCCGAACTGGGATATGATTTCGGTAATCTCTGAAACTTGAAGATTGTCATGGGAGAGATAATTTCCCCTTCGGCGGACACCGTAATAAGCGTAGTAACATTATCTTTTTCTGATGCACCTACATCGTAGACACCTTTACCTTTGGGCCCCAGAATGAGGGAACCTTTAGGTGAGAGAAAGATTGCTGTTTCATCCATATTGAATATACGGTCTGGATGATCCAGCACTTCGAGATCATTTTCCAAAAGAAATCTGGTTTGAGCAAACCAATTTCTAATAGACGTTTCTGTTACTAGTGCCCTTGCTTTTGATAAGAATTCAGCCTTTTTTTGTCGCACTTCTGGATGACGTTTCAAAAATCCGTCGAACCATTTCCTCCCTGGAGTTTTATTTTTAATACATTTTGCTTCTATATTGCAATCTTCAATTATTCTTTTTACGGAATATATAAGTCCATCCTTATTAACAGGAAAACCTCTTTGGGCCATGTCAAGGATCCAATTCATTAATTTATTTTCTGTTTCATTACCAAGAACACACGACGGACCGACTTGTCTGCAAGCATCCGCGGTTCTTCCAGATAATCTGTTTCTGAGAGAAGTTCTTGGGATTCGAAATTGACGGGCAGCTGTAGATACAGCTAGTTTTCCTTCCCTCACAGCTTGTAAGGCTTGTTGCATATTTTCCTCTTCATATGAAAATAATTTTCTTTCGCCCATGTTTCCTGAAAGCATTGAATATTCTAGGAGACTGTAGGACCGAGCAGAATGTATTGTAGCAGATACAAAATTTATTAGTAAAAGGTAGTGGCCACAACTAGTTTTTAATAGCACCAGATGTGGCCACCTTAGTGGCCACAATTGGAAAATCAATTATATATGTGTTCTGTTTGTGGCCACCCATGAAAAAATTAGTTTTGAGGTTACTGGACCTAAAATTTTATATACAATTGATTTTTTAAAGTATTTTCCATAGGAAAACATAATTTGAATAGTTTTGTTCTAACAGCAAACTCGGTAAAAAAAAGTTGATACATACCCTCTCCTTAAACTTTTCACTTAGAAACACGTAACTATGCGACTGTCTAACATGGTGGAAGATTTTACACTAACTTATGAAATACATAGACTAATGGGGTATACGGATATAATGTAAAAAACATGGCTGAACAGATACGTCTTGCTCCGGATTGGTTAATTTAGTCGAGAGACTTATTATATCGAAATAAGTACTGATATGGCCACAAATGGCCCAGTGGCCACAAACGGTGCTTCTACCCTACAACTTGCTGCAACTTACGAGCCACATCCTTGTATTCATTGGCTATATAATACAGTTTGCAGGCTTTGGGAGTTAGTTGCGCCTGTTTTCGCAAATTCACTTCCAACAACAAATTTCTTCTCTTCTGTAGAACATACGATGAACTAGGGGTTCTTTTCCTTAAAGATGTTGCTTTCGCAACACTTTCAGTTGCCACATCAGGTTCCCCCGGAACACTTTCTTCCTTACTGCAGAGTGCTGGTATTCCCTCCGCATCTGCACAAGCTGTCACTGGTGAAGTTGCGTTGATCATTTGCTTTGGATCTACAAATGTAAATAAATAGAATTACTATCCTGTACCGTAAAGACTTTAATGTGATTTGTAATGAGTTAAGACTTGCGGAGCAGTCTACTGCTATTCTACTTAAATACCAATATAATTATGAGTATTATGACCAATATTGTAATTACCTAGTGGTAGGTGGAGCGTTGGAATACTTCCTACTTTCAAATTTGTTCTGTTACGCACGGTGGGAAATTTCGCAATGTCTGCAAAATGGACATCACAAACTCTATAGCTTTTCCGAACTGCATCCAACCCCCTCTGCAACAGATTTTCTCGACCAATATTGGTACACCAGGTCCGGAATATCTGAAATGAAAGATTATTATAAGTGAAACACCCCCAATGTACACGAATTCAACTGACTTGTCCATAGTTTCTAACATAACCTCACATACATACTACCATAACATGTTGTTATTGACCATGTCGTCATGTTGTAAACATAGGTTTATATTTATTTTGCAGTGCATGCAAAGAGTTATTTTCTTTTATTTCGCAACTTTCAACTTTAAATAGGGTTATCAAACGCACCAATATTTACTTTTGCCTTGACCGAGTGGCTAACATAACAGTGCGATAGCATAACAGCCAAGTGAGCAATATAAATAAGTATGCATACAAATTGAATTAATGAGTGGAAGAAGGGTTTAAGTTCAAAATTTATAATTTTCAGCAAACATATATAACTGATTAATTTGCAAACTAATACAAATAAGGATTTTATTATCCACAGATTAGTTTATACTTATGGATCTAAGTAATTATGTGAGCATAACTAAATTTTTGTAATATTTTGTAAAACTAAGTTACGATCAAAAATAATCTCAATTTCAATTTATTTCAGCTTTGGATTTGCACCGTTCTTCCACTCACCGATTCAATTGTGTATAAGTAAATAATAATAAAACACGATACCTTACCTGTTCATCAGGTGGAAATTTGTGCAGAGGACGTTGATTAACCTCACACAAAGGTACACAACACTTTGAAGGCATTGTTAATATTAGGGTGCGTTAATATTAACACCAAAATAATAAGTTCTAACACAAAACAACAACAACTGACTCACTTGACAGCAAGACGCTGAAAGAAAGAGTGGGCGTTGGCGAAATTTCAAATTGGTGGTAAACAAACTGAGATGAGCGCCACAAGTGAGAGACGTATGAACTAAAATCAACTATTCAAATGTAGGGGGGAGTGCGCTACCCCTGGTCCTAATATCATGCCCTAACCGCAACGCAGCGTTGCCAGATACCTAACTTGAAAGTATCGTACCAACCTAAGCAAAATTATCGTATTTTCGATAAAGATATCGTACATTTCATAAGTTTTGTTTTTCTGTAAACTCATTAGTAGCGCAATATAGCACGTTTTTGTCTCTTGAACTGCTTTTTACGCGACATGAGAAAGTTGACAAAATATACCTATACTCAAAGATAAAAAGTACCTATTCGCCTAATTAAGTGTTTCAAATTTTAGGTTCCCAAATTATGATCGTCAAAAATTATTGGTAAAATAATTTGAAGCATTATTATTATTATATATTTTATTAAGAACACTCTGTTTTAACTTAACATAAAAATGTAACATCAAAGTATAAATAAAAAATTATTAATTTCTCTGGTAAAAACATTTTTGGCTGACTAGAACATAAGTCACAAAGTTCACAAATTCACAAAAGAAAACAAATCCTTTTAATAATTTCTGCAAATTATAGGATTCTGTCTTATTATGTATTAACCTACATAACAAAATCATGATCAGTATCATAAACGTCGTTTTTATTATAAATAGAAGAGTTCATTCGTTTGATCATGTCAGCAGAAGGCTCAAATTTTGTACAAGAGCCTGCTGCCATTACCGCTTGACTACCCAAAAGACAACCATTGATAGTATCTACTATTAATCTGTTTCTACACCTCGTTTTAACTAGGTTGACTTTACTAAATATTCTTTCGCACTCAGCGTTCGAATGCGGCAAAGAAAGTACATTTAACACAAATTTGGATAGATTAGAAAATAAATAATTATCGGAAGAATTTTTTAAATTCAAAAGTTTACTCCAAAAACTATCAATGCTATCATCTGGGGTAATGAAATCAGGTAATTTATAGCAAGGTAGTTGTCTCCATTCTTCATCTATAAGTTGAGTTGTTTCATTATCATAAAACCTTTCTAAATGACTAAATAATGGCAATAAAGATGGTTTAGTCTCACGTAAAGTAAAAGATAAGGCATTTTTGGGATTAAATAGATGAAGTTCAGACAGAACTGGGTTATTGAAATCATACCTTTTTTTTATTTCTAAGCAAACTGTACTTAAAAATGCAAGACATGTATCATAAAAATAATCAACTAAATCCTTTCTTGATTTTACTTGCTCATTTTTCTGTAAATCATTCATTACATCTATACCTAAATAAATCATATTCTTGTTTAAAAAATAGCTTTTGTTCTTTGGGTTAATATCACCAAGATCAGTAGCTAAAATATAACTTCGGGACATGTAACAGCATAGTAAATCTTTATAAGCTGAGACCATTACTTCATGTAAAGTACATAAAACGACTTTGTCAGATTGGAAATAAGAGTTAATAACAGTAATTTTAGGAAGGACCCAATCTAGAAATTTATAATATAGTTTGACAAATGGATCTAGAAGACTATTAAGAATAAGTTCAGCGGCAACTATCCTTTCTTGATGGTATTTTTCTTGAAAGTACAGTTGTAGTGCTCGCCACTGTTCTAATAACCTTTTCACAACTGATGTAAGAGACAGCCATCGAGTCTGTGATGGGTGAAGTATTTTGTGTATTTCCACTTCACAAAACACTTGAAATTGGACAAAATCACACTGTCTTTTGGAACTTGACTGAAATAATATAAATTAAAATATTATATAATGAAAAGGGTTACATACTTACAGAAAAAAATGAGTAAACATTTCTAGCTAGATCCTCACAACTTCTTGGGAGTACTTTACATGCCTCGCTCGCACAAATATGAAGTGAGTGGCACACGCACTTGAAAATAAATATTCCTGGACAGCTTTCTCTGAACCTGCTAGACACAGAGTTATTTTGCCCCATCATCACATTGCATCCGTCTGACCCAAATCCAATTATATTATCCAATGGTACATTCCTGGATTTGAATGTTTTAATTATACATTGGTATAAGTGCTCTGCAGACCCATCTGCAAAGGCAGTGTCAGTGTTTAAGGGAACTAGTTCCCACAATCTGCTAACAACTTTTCCTTCACTTTCATCATGAAACCTCACTACAATACAGGCCATTTTTGTGACTGAAATATCGGTAGATTCGTCAACCAAAACGCTAAACTTTGTTTGTTTTAATGTTTTCTGTAAACTACTCTTCTGACTCTCCCCTATCACGTTTTTGATCACACATTTACTTTTGCTTCGTTTCAGTTCCAACTTCTCTGCTATTTTTGAATCTGGAAACGCTTTCTTCAATATTTGTGATAAATGATCCATTGCCAGAAATGGAATATTATGTTCTGCTATAAATGCACAAATGAGAATTTCCGCTTCTTTTGTTTTTCTTTCCAAATCACTTTCTTTATTTCGGTTAGCTTGATTGGTTTTGAAATAATTGTCTAACGAACTTTTTGCAACAGCATTTGATTTTAGGCGGTGTTTCTTAGAATCTGCGTGCTTTTTTATGACACTTAACTCGGACACTAAATCACAGTTGCAGCAAGTGCAAGTACATTTATAAGGGTCAGTGGAGCACTTTTCTAACCAATATTTAAATTCATCCTTTCTCAACCATTCTTCCCTGAATTTTTGGGCTCGATGACGTTTAGATGGTGATGGTTGGGGATTATCACTATCGGTATCCGAATCACTAGCATTAGTTGTTGACATTTTATAACACTTATAATTATTAAAAAAAACTATAACAATAGTATTGCAATGCAAAATTGACACACAAAAGACCACATTGACATACTATTGACAAGTTAGTGACATTTACAAATACCAACAATAACAACTTAAAATTACTGTTGCGCCACGCTCCGTCGCACTAAAGCCCCCTTCACAAGATTTCTTTATTGTTCACACTTCACCGTCCCAAAACTCAGCAATATTTCCATTATTTAAATCGCCTTTGCGAGAAACGTCATTCATTCGAATGATAGAGAAGATCGTATTTTTGACGTACGATCCTAAAACAGGATCGTATATCGTACATTATATCAAAATACCGTACAAATACGATAATTATCGTACGTCTGGCAACGCTGCCGCAACGCGACCGCGCCTTTTATAGGCGACAAGAGTGCGCGCGTCACGCTCGGCGGGCGGCTAGACAGTGGGGGATCAACGGTGGGGGAACCGGTGTAGCCGGACTCGATTCACGGCAAGGTCGCGCGTAAATATAGAAAACTTCAAAATTAAATAATATTCTTTAATAATAATTATTATTACGAAATGTTCTAATAAATTAATAACTTTGTTTAACATAAAATTAAGTAACTTCGTTACAACATAAAATAACAACAAAGAACTATTATAGTGAATACAAAATTCTTAAATTAAAAATTGTAATGTGCCTAATTAATTTGAGTGTAATTCAGATGAAGAAGAGTCGTTCTCGACACTAATGATCAATGGTTCCACTATTACGTCTATAGCAATGTCAAACTGCCACAGTTTTTCTTCTTCGCCTTGAGCATGACAAACAGCATTCTTCCAGTTTTCGGCAGAAACATTTTTGACTGCTTTGTCAAATAGCGGGTATAAGGTCTTTCATTTTGAAAGTAGTATTGTTTCTCGCTACTTTCCCTTTTATTTGACCCCATATCGATTCCATATGATTGAATTCGCAATGATATGGGAGCAATCGCAAAACCATAACATTCTGTTCATTTGCCAACTCAACGACCACATCATTTGAAGTAACGGCAGCCTGTCGGACAATATGCAGAAGTTCGGCTTTTACCATGTCTGGTTCATAAGTAATTGACTTACTTGTCAACCAGGCTTGTACGTCGGCTTTTTTGTGCCAGTATTTGGCAATTTCTCAGTTTTCCGGCTGTGATAGGAAGCGTTGTCCATAACCACTACAGAATGTTCCTCCAAGCGCCCCAGAACTTTTGCAAACCAGTTTTCGAAAACTTCACAGTCATTTCTTTGAGGTAATCTCTGGTTTTCTTGGATTCGAAGCATAATAAACCATGTTCAACAAAACCGTCCTCGGATTCTATATGCAGGATTATAAGGATTATTTTCCCTTGCCAGATGGATCTTTTAAGCCAGTTGTTAGTCCAAGTTAGTACAAGTGATTTTGGCATCGTTGAAAGATCTGGCTATTTAGATATTCTACCACATAATTATGAAATTCTAGCTGATATTTAGCCGAGGTTTTAAAAATCTGGAACATCATTTAACTAGAATCGGTTGCAAATTAGCTCGGCCATCACGTATACAATCTGACAAACAATCCGATAAAATGACCGTCATTAGAGATAAACAAATTGTAAGTCTAAGAATACATGTAGAACGGGCAATTCGACGTTTCAGAGAATTTAAAATGTTGCGTCCTCGTTCTTGTTTAGATCATTATTTATTACGTCATTTGGACAGTATTGTTATAATATGTGCAGGTCTAATACATTGTCAAACACCTATTATTTCAAGTAATTAGGATAATAGGTACCACAATTAATACACTGTACATCAAATCTTTATTTTATAAAATTCTAAATTATATTAAAAACTTTAGGTTTAAAAGTATACTACAATCCACAATGCAGAACACTTCTTAAAACAGAAGAACACAACAAATCTTACATAAATGGAATAAACAATTTGTCATCAAATGTTTCTTCTACAACAGCTACTTTAGAACTTGTTTCAAATTCTGGATGTGCTATACAAAAATATCCTTTTAATTTCTTACTTAAAAGCATCTGCGCCTGGATTTGACATTTATACTTTGTTACAATTTGACGGTTATGATAATAATTATTAAAAATATATGTTCTTTTGAAGGGCACATGACTTCTGCAATAAAATCTGTGGCAAAGCCATCTGGAGAAGCACCTATTGCAGGGTAGTCTGTATGCAAGATTAAAACCACAACGATTTATTTTTCTGTCCAGATGTTTTTCTACACATTTTATAACATGCTCCTCCAAAATATCTTCCTCGTTTCATGGCAGAAGTGTCCTTTATTGTTCCACCCATAATAGAATTTACTAATACCCCAGGTAGCAGAGTGACGTCATTTTCACGTCAATATTTAGTCGAACATTACGTCAAGTTCACTAAACTTATGACGTTCTGTCGACGTAAGAATGACGTGAATATGTCACAGCCCATTGACGTTATTTTTCGACGGCGTATAGACGTCACTAAAGACGTTTGCCGACGTCATTTCTCGACGGCATATGGACGTCACTAAAGAGGTCTGCCGACGTCATTTCTCGACGGCACAATGACGCCACTAAAGACGTCTGTTGACGTCATTGTAAAGGCCATAATGACGTCATTTTAGGAAGTTTTACCTCCAGTTCCAATCTTGTTCTGAAATTATCTAATAAAACTATACACAGAGTATTTAGTACTGAAAACTAATTTATTAATATGCAAAAATACAGATAGCTTACATCTAAAAACTTCGTAAAAACCATGCAGATTAATTATGTGACATTCTAAATGGTATATTATAAAACAAGTATTTAATTCAAAACTGAGTCATCATATAAGTTTATAATACCATCAAATATACTGGGTGTTTCAGACCACCCGTCCACTCCTTTTTAAAAAAATGGGCGAAGATTTTTTAACAGGACGATAGGTAACCTTACTAATGTCGATGTGTTCTATCGAATGACGTACAGATTGAGACCCCCCTGCCCCCTATGAGGGGTACGGGGGGCAACTTTGTTTTTTCAAATAGAACCCCCTATTTTCTATTGCAGAATCGGAATCTACTAAAAAAACTATGAAGATTTTATTTGAAGCATTTTTTTTATTCGGGGCAGATGGCTCTGTAATCGCAAAAAACTGTTTTTTTTGTCTATTTCTACCATGTTTTTGGAT